>SCDZ01000359.1:18232-88373 GCA_004143845.1 Drosophila lacertosa
CAAAAGTGAACCGATTTTCATGTCTGAGACCATTTTGATCATGGTTTGCCCTCTTTCTTGATTCTACATTTAAAGTTTTTAAGTTTTATAGTTTTTATTTTTTTCTATTTTTTTTCGGAAAAAACACTGTACTCCCCCCTGGTGATATTTAAAAAAAATTTTTTTTGAAAAATTTAGAATCCTCCGATTTTATTTTTAATAGATTGCTGGTATCAAAATTAGTATAAAAATCAACTTAAAAAGTATTTTTGAGGGGGTCAATTTTTTTGTCAAAAATCATGCGAAATTTGGGGAAAAAAAAGACATGTAAACTTCCCAAATCCATATAAAGTACTCCTCCCGGACATCAAACTCCGATAACTTAGCCAAAAATTAACAGTTTTTCATGATTAAGACCATTTTGATCATGGTTTCTCCACCTTCTTGATTCTACATCTAAAACTTTCCCAATTTTTTGAATTTAGTTTTTTTGGACTTTTTTCGGAAAAAACACTGTACTCCCCCCTTGTGAAATTTCAAAAAAAAAATTTTTTACAAAATTAAAAATTTCCGATTTTATTTTTAATCGATAGCGGGTACCGAAATTAATACAAATAATAAAAAATCATATTTTTCACTCTTTGCCAATACATATATAACTGGCACTCAAATATATATTTCATCACGTTTACTGCCATATTCTTAATTGCCTTATCAGATATCTAATCGCTGGTATTAAGTGAATTTATTTTGAGTTTATTGCCAGACTAATAAAAAGCACTCAAAGTGAATCACTTAAAGTCCTTTTAAGGCAAGCTCCTTTCGACAGTCAATTCAAGTTTTATATACAATTTGTTGTATTATAAGTTTGTCACATAAATATATATATATATATATATATATACCGCACAGCTTATTGCAAATATAATCAATTGTTGTTAATTTGTTGTTAATTGAAGTCTTTAAACATATGATACTTAAAGATGAATAATCAATCCGATCTTTCTTTACTTTACTTACCAAACTTCCCTTGATTCGACAATATCACTAAAAGCTTTAAGAGAGAATGGCAATATTTAAAAAGCTGCTCACTTAAATGTTAAATAAAGCAACTTACAAGGCAATAGAGGAAAACTCCGGATATAATGAAAACAAGAAACACGTTCATTTTCAATTGAAAGTCTGTTTAAACAACGTTCGTTTGCGACTCGGCCCCAATACAAATATCACTAAAACAAAAGTGTATCCAACATTTTATTGGCACGAGCACAAACGAGTCTTATCGCAAATCTAATCGCTCCCTATTAGCTGAAAGTGAGTGATATTGATTACAGACCCCCTCACAGACCCATGTAAAGAGAACTTTAAAAGCTCTTAAGAGCTTTCAGTAGAGTTCTTTTATCATTCTGTAATAGTTAATGTTGATAAATTATGGTTGGAAGTGGGAAGAGTTGACAAAGGTTGACAAGAAAAGCTTTAAGAAATATATTAAAGCTTTTATAAATAACTCTTAGATTAAACGCTTATCTTATATAAGTAAAGCAAAATTTTATCAAGTGAAAGTTAAGATAAACTCTTAGTTTTTCAATAAACGTATATGGCTTAAAAAAGTAAAATTTAGATTTAAATGCTTATAAGCTTACCCTCAGATCGACGATTCCTGGCACTAGCAAAGGCCACGCAAAATATCTGTAAAATAATATATTTTATTATTAAAAAATATAGTTAAATGGGGTTTCTAATTTATACCTTAACAAATATACAAAATGCCAGTACCAAAAATATAATGCATATATATAAACCAATTGCCATATTCTCTCTCTCTCTCTCTCTCTCCGATCCTTTGCAGCGGCAATTAGGAATCGTACTGAAGGCGTCTAAAGAAACAAATAAAAGAAAATGTTCATGCGGAAACAAATAAAAAAGAAGAAGAAGAAAAAACAGGTAAATGCGATAAGCGGACACTTTGTCATTTTAATCGTACAATTGTGTGTTATCGGTTAAATTACTTATAGCGCAATCCCCATCTTTGACAGCCCCTAATAAATGTATTGTAGGAAGTTTTTGTTTTTTAATTAAACGCAGCTTTGGCCATAATTGAAATACTCGTTATAAAAGGTCACAACCAGAGCAAGAAAAACAAACAATAATAATAAATAAATATTAACTTCAAGTTCAACAGCGACTGCCAACAATAGCAACAACATTTGACCTATTTTATTAAGCCAAAAGCAATTACAGTGAGCTGCACAAATAATTATGGGGCAGCTGAACAAAAAAAATAAAAAAAAAAAAACACGCCGAAATGTTAATGTGATGAATAATAAGCGCTTGGGAGAGTCTTGGAATTAGAGGGCCGAAACTGTGCCCCGCCCCCTGCAGTGCCGCCCCGACCCGCCTCGAAAACAATGGAATTTGTAACAAAATGCGAATTTCTTGCAGTTGTTTACAAATCGTCAATGGAACACACGAATTTATGGCGACGACGCCTTGAATTGAAATTAATTAGACCGCATAGCACAGCTCAGCATTTCTTTTGTTGGCGCCGCACCAATTGGCAACGCCTCACAATCCACAATCCACCATTAACCATTAACCATTAACCAGCCAACCAGCCAGAAAGACAGCCACCAAGCCATGCCCAATCCGCCGGAGGTGATATCAACCCATTCACAATACGACGACAAGAAGCACGCTTCACGGCTCCCAGCTAAACAATTAACAAAAAAAAATCCCTTTAGCGTTGCAATTGCACGAATATACTTCATATATACCCTATATAAAATGTGACAAAGAAAAATAGCGCTAAAAACATAATTACTGATCACAGCAAGAAATAAAACTTTCATTTAAAATATAAGGTTAAGGACATGCGTACTTAAAACTTAGATCAAAATAACTTTAGCTGCTTTTTTATCTTATCTAAAGATCTCTTATCTTAATCTATATTTAAACACTGACAGTGTAAAGATCAAAACTAGAATGACTAACAAGATCATAATAATAATCTTCAAATAAAGAGATCACAACTAGAGATGGTTTAAAAGGCACGAATATAAAAACAGGTGTTAAACTTGGTTATAATCTTAACAATATATATTTTTATAGCGGAAAGTAAAAGGTGAAGGTTTTCCTTAGAATATGTTTTTAAGTGCTTTATCTATGAGCTTTAATGTTATGCTAAAAATAAAGCAGTTAGCAAGATTAAAGCTTAGAATGAAAGTTATTTCAATGAATTTCGCTTTACAAATTAATTATCATTTAAATGATAAATAAGAACTAAAACTAAGATAAGTTAATGTTTTCAATTTGCAGTTTCAGCTATAATTAAATAAAAATTAAAAGTTTATTGTGTGCTATTAATGATAAAGATATGATCAAAGTTAACAGCTTATCTAGCAACAAGATCAGACATAAAATGTACGGCATAAATAGATGATTAAATTCACAAACTAAAGCTAAACCTTTTTTTATTCAGTTATTAAAGTAACCTTTGCAGTCCCAAATCCAGCTTAACTCCCACACAAATAACATTTTTCAGAGCTGCCAACAAGATCACAGTTAAGTATACCTAAAAAAAATCACATTATCAATGTTTAAGCCCAGGGCTTTATATCAATTTCAATGTTCACTTCCTTCCGCTAAAGCTGCAGATAATTATGTGTGAGCAGCTCATGGAAAAACATTTGCATTTCTTTGAAACACGCCCTCAATGTCAAGTTCAAGCCCCGTTTCCGTAAGCCCCAAAAATACTGCACTGATTTTCATAAAGTCAAAGCTAAATCTTGATTGCGCTTAAAAAAAAACTTACAAATCATGCGGCTCACAAGTTCCGGCTGTTGTTTTTACGGTCTTTAAGCTGCTCCATTGTTAGACAATGTGAAGTGAAAATTCCCCAAAAATGCTTCGGTGGGTGTGCTGGTTAACCAGCTGCTAGTGCGCCTTTAATTATCGTTGTCGAATCAAAAGCGCGGCACACACCCAGCACAGTCCACAAATTAGACAAAAATTACTTAATCTAATGCTAACTGCGTATGAGCAGCTAATTTAATGAGCTGCCAGAACCCCCAAGTTCCCGACACCGTCATTAATTTCAATTCGCCACTCATCGAGCCGAGGGAGCCTTGAACTTCAGTCTTCAGCCACGGGCGCATTTATTAGAACGTTCGCGCAGACCATTTGTGAGTTACTTTCGCTTTTTATGCCCCGCAACAACATGAAAAACCGACAACAGACAACAACAACAACAACAACAACAAAAGTACACAATAATAATAAAAGAAACACGCCGTTAAATCATAATCGTAATTCTTGTGAAACACTCGAACTCACAAATACTGGGCCCATCCGAAAGGAAAGGAAAGGCCAAATGACATAACGCATTCACGCATTGTTTTGTTTCTTTTTTTTTTTGCTTAGCCAACTTAAGCATTGAGGCTAATTAGTGAAACTCAAAAAAATATATGTTGCTAAAAATATTTTCTCTCTGTGTGCTTGACTTGTAAAGTTTTTGCAGATCTGGGCTTTTTGATCTTTAATTTGTATTAATTAATATGCATAATTAACTTTAAAAATGGTTGCATGTTGATATTTAAATATGCTTTGCAACTTTTACAAAAATCTTCTCTTCTTTTGTAGTTGAATTTCACCACAGCTTACAATAACATTGTGCGTTTAACAGCGCTCCTTTAAGATATTTGCAGTGCTGTTAAATGCACAGAAGCTAATCGCTGTTAAGCGAGAGTGGGAGAGAGAGAGATAGAGGGAGTATGAGTATTGCATTGTAGTATTATCTTATGCCATTTAAAAGTTAAATAAATAGTTATTGTGTACAAACCTAAGCTTATGCATACATATGTATGTCAAAAATATTATGTAGTAAACAATATTTAATTGTTTGCTTCTTTCTAACATAATAGCTGGCTATAAAAGAGTTAGGAAATGCATTATAATTATTGTTTAATTGCTTAGTACAAAAGCGCCCAACCTTAAAGTAAATAATTGTCATTTCCAACCAACTTAATTAAAAGGTGTGCCCAACTATTCACTTAACAGTCTGCTATTGTCCTTACTGAGCATAGCATTAATTAAACTTTTGAGCTTAACATAACACACAGCTGCAAAAACCAGCGCCAATTAGCTGATTAACGTAACAGACACACGAAAATGTTGCCAATACGACATGCATAACAGCGTCGTACAACATTTTAACATAACACACAAAAATGTTACGGGCCACAAAAGTCGTGAAACAAACGAACTATCAAACAATTTTGGGTGCCTTGGGTAGTGTACAATAGCTTCGACCCGCCGCATATAAATTTTGCAGCATTTCAGTTGTGGCTATTATGACTATAATTTCCAATTGAACCTGACCGTCTGGGCACCTGAGCACAGTTATGAGCCAAGCACAGGCGCTGTCGCAGTTGTGTGACAATCAACAACAACTTCCTCAAAAACAAGCAACCGTTTAGGCCTGCCTTTGACTGCCAGCCAGCTGCCACAATCACAATGTTGGCCACTTGGGTTCGCATAGTGAAATTTGTTTTGTGTTTCGTTTCATTTGTTTGCGGCTAGAAAGAGAGAGACAGAAAGAGAGAGAGGGAGAGGCAGAAATAAAATGCATTGCAATGCGCATTGAATGGGCTAACATAAATCTGAGTTGAATTTATGTTTTGGCAATGCACTCAAATTGAAATGATAATGCTGACTAAGCAGCCAGAGGCGACCACAGTCGCGTAAACATTTATTAATTATGCATGATAATTGAGGCAAGGGAAATAATCAACAGCAACAAGCTGGGAACAACTTTGATTGGGTGCAATTATAATTTAGCTGAATCAAGTCATGAATTTCGATGCGGTTGCCGCCCTGCGAGTCAATCCAGCTATTGTGCATGCGGGCTAACAACTTTTATTTTTATTACAGACATACAAAAAAAAGATAAATATATATATACATATATATATATATGTATATAGTGGAAATATGCAATGAAAAGAAAAGCTAGCGAAATTATGTGAACTTGTTATATCACCTGGCCAGCAAGCCAGCAAAGCTGGCTAAAGACAAGCCAGGCAATAATCAAAGCAGCAGCAAATGCAGCAGCAGCAAAAGCTAACGGGGCTTCAAACACTTTTCAAAAATTTGCAGCAGCAGCAACAAATGCACTTTCTTTGCGTTACGCTTCTTTGCATAGCCTCGTGCATTGCCAAATCATTTATAAAACGTATATATACAATAAATAAAAATACATATATATATGTATATGTATCTACATATGTATATATCTATATAGCTGCGGTCAGTGTCCATGTCTAGACATTGAACGCAAAGCCAATTGAAATGAAATGCTTGAATGCTGCCTGCCCAAGAAAACGCAAGATTTCTGCTGCAGCAGCAGCTTAAATATATTTATGTATGTATGTATGTACACATATATTTTTGTGGCAAGTGCAGCGACAAAAGTTCAACAGACGCTTGCCGCTTGCCTCTCACATTTTAGGCGTTGCAGCATTGTAAATTAATTCATATTAGCAAAACAAATGCGATGAGCAACTGTCTGTGTGTTTGTGTGTGTGTGTGTGTGTTGGTGTGTGTGTTAGTTGTGCCTACACCTATGTCTGATCTGTGTATATGTTTGTATCTTAGCTTTTAGCATTTCATTGGCGATGAGTTGTTGTGCAGGTTTCGCGGTCTGTGGGAGCATCGCTGCAAAAACCGGCGCGCATTATATTCAAGAAAAAAAAAAAAACAACAACAGTATGTAAATGCAGCTATACATATAAAAAAAAATAGTCGCTTCGACTTTGCACGAAGGCTGAGAAAATCAACACAGCACAAATGTTAATTACGAGAATATATCTTTTAACTAGCCAAGCAGATTGCACTTAACTTACATAAAGTATCTGATGGATGCAAATGCGCAAATGTCCAATGCACAAATTTTTTTTGTGTGTCTAAACAATAATTTTTTTCAGCCAATGCTGCGTATGCGTTATTTTTTATTGGTTTGTTGGCGCCCCCTATAAAAATAAATGTGAGTTAATTGAAGATGCTCTAAAGAGATTTATATTAAAATTTAGCTACAGCAATAAATGAGACTTAATTTAATTATCACTTTTTTTATCTTAAGTTCGCTTCTTAAGGTTGACTTTATAGAAAGAAGAAAAATTATAATATAATTAAATCAGGCACAAGAAAAATCAAAGTAAAATAATTAAAAGAACAAAAGCAGAATGTAAGTTTATAATTCAAAGAATAAATCTTATTATTGTTATTATTGTTTTGGATCAATAGCTAAATGGTTGATATAGTGACCTCTATTTTTCTTATAAATAGTGCAAAGCGATAATTAGCACTAATTGTTGTTAAAATCATTATTAATTGGTTTTTAATAGAAAATTTATTCACATGTGAAGTACTTAAAAGCAATTAACTGCTGAAAGTAAACGCGCAGAATAATATATATTATAAACAATATATATAAAGAATACTACTTTTTTATTTGTTTACCAGCTTAACACTCCTTTCTATATATTTTTATAATTTATTCCCAATACAAAGAATATGTAATTTTTTGTATAATTTTTCATGACTAAATCCACAAACCCATAATATAAAAACCCACTTTTTCCGGTATCGTTATAATTGAAATAATAAAATTATTTTAATAGCTAAAAACAAAATTGATACTTTGAATAGACAATAAATTTGTAGTCTAATAGTCAAAGTACTTTAAACATTATGATATCATATGCGGCATATTAGATACTATATATTTTTCGTTCCAATTAGATGTCGCACTGAGTCATTTAGAATTATCATAGATCGCATCTCAAATCACACGGCTGCATAATAAATAATTTGAGATGACAACAAATCAAAGAAAAATCACTCAAACATTGAGTCAAAACAAAGCTGGCCAACAACGTTGAGTTGGCTGCGATGAGAGCGAAGAGCGGCTAAGAGAAACGAACGCTGCTTGCCACTTGCCACTCGAGATGGGCCTCTTTTGAGCGACGTTCGTTGTTCGGTGTTGGCCGCTTGCCGCTTTGGTATAAAACATAAACAAGCTAAAGAAAGCCATTCATTTTGTTGTTTGAGCTGGCGCGAACCGTTAGACCAGCAGTAGCATCAGCAGTAGCAGCAGCATAGACGCTGTGGCATTTAGAGTGCAACATATAGTGAACAAAAATATATATATAAATAAATAAATATATATATATATGTATAGTAAAGATCTAACTTAAAAAGTTAAACTCAAGTGCTTTGTGACAAAACTTGCGTGTTTCTTTGTGAATTGTTTTGTGTTCTATAAATCAATTGCATTTTGGATATATCTCTATATATATATATATATATATATATTAAAAGGAGCTAGCCACAAAATGCGGTAAGTCAAAGTTGCAGCTATGAATCATGCTGCTTTGGGCCAAAGAATTCGTGCAGTCGCCGAAGCCGTCGCATAATTAACGTTTTGTATTGTTTGGGGCCAACTTGAGCGGGGGCGGGGGAGGAGGGGGCGGGGCTCTGCCGCTGGGCTTAAGATTTGTGTCGCTTGGCAACCACAAAATATTCTTTTCAAATCATTTCAAAACCTAGAGCATACGTAACTGTAACTGTGCGACTAGTTGTTGTTGTTGTTGTTGTTGGCGTGTCTGAGACCTTTTTCTGCCTTTTTCTAGCTGTGTATGTGTGTGTTGGCGTGGGAGTTTTTGCTTTGTTTGTTTGTTTGCTTGGCTGTTGCCTGTGGCTCAGACAATTCAAACGGACAGCCACAGACAGCAGCTTTTGCCTTTTTGGACGTCGCTCGGGCTTCGCCTTGGCTTATTACCTAATCGCATTGTCTGCCCGCCTTCTGAGTGCGCCAAAACAAAAAAAAAATAAAAAAAAAAAAACTAAAATTAAAAAAGAAGCAGGCGCTAAGTAAATAGCTTGGAAAATGCGCTTAAATCAGCGCGAAACTCTTGCGGCACATTGAATTGTTAATGCGCTCGCGCATTAGCCTTTCTGTCAGTCAACGCTCTTTAGCGACTGTCCGGCTGTCCGACTGTCCAGCTGACTCATTGTCAGGCCAGGGCCGCGGCTTTAAATCAAATATATAGTGCATTTGACTTGCTCCGAAAAAATCAAACACAAACCGAAATCAAAAACCGAAAAGCGCGCACACAAAAAACAATTCACAGATCACAAACCGATACTTGACAAACGAAAAATTGCATAATTTGTCAGCTTATGACAATCCTTTCTAAAAAGGCGTATAAATTACTTAGTCGTATTATATAACCCAAACTGTAACTGCACTGAAATTGTATCGCCTGCAAACACAACTACACGCACACACACACATGGCGTATACGCAACGTTTTCAGCAGTCGCGTTTGAAATTACAGTTAGGTGTACGCACAGCAATGCGCCCCCTCGCATTGGGCGCGGCCAATTGCCACTCTTTGGCCAGGCCAGCGACATGCCAAATCGCAGTCTTATTGTTAACGTTCCATTTCGTGCATATATATACATACATATATATATGTATATATGTATGTCTTTACGTTTTTTGCCGCTGGCGTGTTGTGTATTTAATGCAATTAATAAATTGGCAGCCAGCTACAATTGGACAGCGCGAATTCCCACAGCTGAATCCTCAGGCGAAGGTCATGCGCAAAGTGTAACAAATTGTTTTCTTTATTTTTTTTTGTGTTTTTGGTTTTTTTTTTTTATGTGAAACGAAACTTGAAAGAAAATGTTGCACATAAAATTCATTGCCACGCAATTATCATTCACATAATTCACATGCTGAAAAATCAACGGATCGTAAAGAGAGGGCCGTGCACATTAAAACGCGAAGACCCGCAAATGCACGCACATTAAAGTTGTTTAAATTGTTGTAATTGTAACAGGCTAAAATGTAATTTATTTTCTGTTTTCCATTTTGGCTTTTTTTCTCTATCTCTCTCTCTCTACTGCCCCACACACCCTGCTCCGTGTTGCTAACGAGCATGTGTATAATTAACCAATAAAATTAAAGTACAAAGCACTCGTGGCTTAAGTGAAAACAAAAGACTTAGGCAACAAACTCAGGTGTTAAATGGCAGCTAATCGACTTGTTTTTGTTGATGTTGTTGTGCTTGTCGTCTTATGTTTGTGACAATTGAAAAAGTTTTGATAGTTTTGGCTAAGGGAATTAAAGAAATTTGGCAATAGTTTGATTAAACAACTTTCATAGGGCGTATTCAAAAGACTTAGGCAACAAACTTGCTTGTAAGCGACACAAATATTCGAATGCAATTAACAGAGCTGCTAAGCCTGAATGATTAATAAAAAGTAGGCTCTTATTTTTGTAACACAATAATATTAACCCATCTTTCTTTAAACAATAAGAAAATGGGCCAACAGTTTTCGTTTAAATAAACTATAAAAAAAACAAAAGGTGCGGCTATGGAAAGTAAAATATATAAGGTATATAAAACTGACTTAGGCAACAAAGTGAAGGTCAAATATAAAAACCTTTAGCTTTTGGAAAGTTGTAGGCTGAAACAAAATAATTGCCTTGTTAAGTTAAGGAAATGTGAAGGACTATAAAAAGTAAAAAGCCAAATAAAATAGCGCAATAAGCTTGACTAATCGAAGAATTCAGCTAACCACAAATTTTAATTAAAAAATTAACAAATATTTTTGTCTTGCACAAAGAATAACAAAAGACTTAGGCAACAAACTTGAATGTGAAATGCAAGTTGACTTAATAATGAAATTAGCTCAGCATATACTATAAAATATAGTCTATATTTTTGCTATTAGCAAATTTTGGGGCAACAGTTTTCTCAAAGTGTTTTCACTAGCCTAAATATGGATTCAACTTCTATTTCATAATGTGGAAAAGAAAAACAACTTTTCTTATGTCACAAAAAACACACACGCCCAGCTTTTAAGGAAATCAAAACATTTTCAGCTTTTGGCCAAAACAGAAGCAGTAAGAAAAAAGATTAAAGAAACGTTGCAACGAAACCACTTTTCCTGCGACTGTGGTTAGCTGCACCAGATGCAGCTGGAGACAAGCGACAAGAGACAAGACAAGCAAAAGTTATCCACACAACCACCACCAGCACCACAACCAGCACCACATCCAAATCAACATCAACATCAACTTGAACGCATCGTTTCTTGGCGTCCAAGTGATGTAATGTGGTGCTCTACAGACTTGCAGCCAGACTTGCACATGGCTGCATCTGGTTATTTGGCATCTGGACTGCAGACACTGAAATGGGGCTAAAGCGTGTGCGCCATTTATGGCAGACAGTGCGGCCACTTTAGCGGGGATTGCAACGCATGATTATGTGGAGCACTAGGAAACGTTTCGCATTTAGCTGGCAGCCCAATTTAAACGAATTGATGACTTCAACTTAATGACTTAACCAAAGGCGTCTCTCGATCGCACAGGATTAACGTAATCAAACAGTAGCTTTTAGTGGCAGCAGCAGCAGCAGCAGCAGCAGCAAAAGCAGAAGCTGCTGCAGCAGCTGCAGCTGCCACAAGTACTTAACTCACTTTAAAGTTCAAAGGTGGCCAGCAGCAAATTGGCAAAGGCCAGCGCAATGGAGACAGGCTGACAAATTGCCAACTAGAATTGCTGAAACAAATTGTACGAGCAAACTTTTTTTTTCTCTGTCTTTTTAATGTGTGTGGGCATTTGGCATTGCATAAGCAGTCGCTTTATTAACATGCCTTAATTAGCGCCGCCTTAAAGCCATTGAATCACCATTAGCATTGCCATTACCAGCAACAGTAACCAGCTGCCCGCTGGCCACAGCCCGTTAGCCGTTGGCCTGACACATTCAAAAGTAAAAGTTTGACGCGGATTTGTTTTGGGCTGTTGCCTTGCTCCAGCTCATTGTGATTGTTGTTAATGGTAACAGTTTTGCTTTCCAACATAACATAAATACCTCAATTAAATGCATTGCGCTGGCTGACGCACGTAACATTGGCCAAGTCGGCCGGTCAACTGGCCCAGCTGCTTGGCTGGCATCCACAGCGATGCGTACGCGCCGTTGACATTCAGCCAACTTGGCCAAGTCGTCGGGCTTCTGCTAAATGGCGCTCAAATTGAACCCGCTGCGAAAACTAAAAAAAATAAACAAAGTAAGCAACTAAAAGCGGCACATCTTCATTTTATACACTCACCGTTTGGGGTATAATGCCCAAATTGAGAATTTTTTGGCAGCTCTTTAAAAGGCATTTGACAGGCTAAAGATTAAAAGACAATTTACTCCAGAGACTGACGACTTGACAAGCATTATTTATAGTTGCTTTATGATTGCAAAATTGATCATATTCTAGAGTAAATAGAGTGCTCGATCTCACATACTATAAAAGAGTACTTACCCCGTCCACATTTAACTATAAACATTTCGTTAGCTCTCAGCTTTTAGCTCCCAGCTCCCAGCTCCCAGCTGTGTGTTTGCCATTACCTTATAACTAGTTTGTGGCCTGGTGTCTTGGTCTTGCATAACGCGTCGCTGGGCCGCCGTCGCCGTCGCAGTTGTTGTTGTTGTTGCCTTCTTTGGCTGCAATTTGGCGGCATCTTCGCTGCATCTTCTGCGTTTTTTTTTGTTGTTTTCTGCATTGCTTGGCAAAAGGTTCGCGCAAAAATCAAATATTTTTCCCGCGTTTTGCGCATTGAGGTTGCCACAAAAGTTTCCCATATCATAAAGTCTTACTTATTGATGGCATGACTTGGCTAATCTGATGGCTGTTGCCAATTTCTATTCACATCTCGCAGACGCAATCGATGCCTAGCCCTGCCACTAGTCCTGCTGGCCATGGCTATCTGCGCCTGCGCACATGCAGCCGCCACGGGTGCGCCCACAGCGACGGCCACCACGGAGAAGCCGAAGGGATTCTCCTCACGCTCTCTGGACGTGAGCGCCAGTGGCGACGATGACGACGAGTTCGAGACGCAGGCACAAACGCATCTGGCCTACAGACAGCAGCAGCAGCAGCAACAGCAGCAGCAGCAGCAGCGTCCGCTGTACGAGTACAGCGAGGAGGATCAGGAGGAGGCGCCGCGTCAGGTGTACATCAATCGGAACAATGTCAAGCAGCAGAGCAACTTTCTGAAGAAGAAGCCGCTGAGCGAGGAGAGCGAGGAGGAGGAGGAGGAAGTCGAGGAGCCCGATCGCCTGTCCACGCTGCTCAGCAAATCCTCCTTCAGCTGCACGGATCGCAACTCTGGGTAAGATCGAAAGCTAACCTAACTGTTATTTAACTGTTCTTACAGTTCTCCTGCTTCACAGTTACTATGCGGATGAGTCGCTGAGCTGCGAGGTCTTCCACTACTGCCAGGAGAGCCAGAAGCATTCGTGGATCTGCCCCGAGGGCTTCACCTTCCATCAGATCCACTTGATTTGCATGCCGCCGTCGCACGACAACATCTGCAAGCAGTCCTCCAAGTATCACATTGTCAACGACTATCTGTACAAGCCCATCAATCTGCAGGAGCACCAGAGCAAGCCGAACGTGACGCTGCGCTACTCGGAGCGCTATTTCCCGGAGAACTACTACGAGCATGAGCGCTACGACGACGAGGAGGAGGAGGAGCTGCCGGCGCCCCGACCACGCATACAGCATCAGCCGCAGCAGCAGCAGCATCGCCAGGCGATTGCGTATCAGCAGCCGCAGCAGCAGCAACAGCAGCAGCAGCACGTGCCCCAAGTGCGCGTCCAATATCAGCAGCAGCCGCTGCAGCAGCAGCAGGTCGTCACCCAGATCCGTCACCAGCAGCCGCAGCCGACGACAATCGCCTATCGCAAGCCATTGCCCACGACAACCATACAGCCACAAATACAGCCGCAGCTGCAGTTGCATCAGCTGCATCATCAGCAGCAGCAGAGACCGCAGACGCTGGCGCCCACAGTGACACCGGCGCCATATCGTTTCTTCACGGCCGCGCCGCCACAGCTGCAGCATTTGCATCAGCAGCAGGTCTATCGCACGCCCGAGGAGATCAACATATCGCTGCAGCAGCGCCGGCCGCAGGTGTTTATTGCGTCGACAACGCCGCGCTACTACGAGGACGAGTACCTGTACGAGCGAAGGAAGTGATGGGTCGATTGACTATAGCAGCCGGTCGCACACATCATTGCAAAACAGTCTTGTCGGCGTTACCTTAGCTTTAAGCTGTGCCCTCACTGTCACTACACATGTATATGCTATAATTGAACTATATAGTCCCAAAATTTAGCGCGAGTTTTATGTACCTTATTTGTAATATTTAATGTCCTGCTAGAAGAATCCGCCTTCTAACTCATTTCGTTAATAAAGAAGCAACATTAAGTTTAAATTGCCTCACTGTATGTCAATCTCCATGTACTGATCGGCATTCGACAAATGCAGCGCTTGGCCCTTGGTGTCCTCCTCCACCACATAGTTGGGTCCAATCAGACAGTTGTTGAGCACAGAGCCGCTCTTGACCTGTGCCCGATGCCCAATGATGCAGTTGTTTATATTGCAGCCCTCCTCCACAATCGCATTGGACATGATGATGGAGTTGGTGACAATATTCTTTGGGTTCACAATGCAATTGGGTCCAAAGACGCTGAAGTTCAGCGAGGTTTTCTCCGACAGTTTGGCATTGTCTGCCACAATAATATCCTTGGTCTGTGTCGATTTGACCACCGCACCAGGCGCAATTAGTGGATGTGAATCGCCACACAGATCCGGCCAAATGGCGGCCAGTTTTCGATTAATGGCCAGAAAACTAAGCGTGTTATTTACACGCACGCCGATGGCTTCCTTGGGCGCTTGCACCGCAAAGCAACGTATTACGTCGCCATGGTAGGGCTTATGCGATAGCGACTGGTTGAACAGCGAGGTCTGTGTGAGCTTCAGATCCAGCGCTGTGTGCGTCACATACTAAACAGAAAAGTGCTTTAAAAGTGAGACGATCTCAATGTAAGTAAAAACTTACCTGCAAAATGTTATCTTCGTGCTTTGTGCCCACGCCAAGATCAGAAGTCGTGTCTTGTGCGTTTTTCACTGAGCGTCTGGCATGTTGTTTCTTGATGAGATGCGGCAGAAACTCACCCTTGAATGTGGAAATTTTCTCTTTCTGTGGGAAAAAACGTTAATAAAAACCGATTTTTTTATATTATGTATTTTGTACGTACGCTGTGCAGATAGTTGATCACCCACTTTTTCAGCACATAGATGTGCGCATCCAAGAGCCGTCCATAGACTTCCAGTTGACCCTTGTTCTTGAGCAGATGCCGCTGAATGTTGAGCGTATCCTCACAGTCGCTGGCGGCAAAGACAAATGCCAAGCGCTGTGTGTCCGGGTGAATACCAATCAAGTCGCGCTCTGGCTTATGCTTGGTCTTGGGTCCAGGCATAACAACGTCCGACTCAAAGCCGCTTTTGAACAGCAGCAGCGCCAGCGACGCATCGTCGGCGCGGAACTTGTTAATCAGCGGATACAAGCTAACATTACTGACTATGTCGCAGCTCATCACCAAAAAGTCTGAATGGATTCTGCAAGAGAATTTCTTAGACTAACTTCTTCTATGCATATTTAAGCTAGTATTTAGTTACTTGTCATATATATAGCGCAAGCTGTCGGCTGTGCCAAAATCGCTGTCGCTGGGAACTGTGGCATAGTCAATTTTTAGCTTAAGCGGTGTCTGCTCCAGTGCCAGTTGAATTTCCAGCTTATCCTGCTCCAGCACAATAACAATAACCTCTGTGGACCACAAAAAACGACTGTAGTTTGGCTAAAAGTCTCAGTTAATTTCATTACCCGTAAAATTGTGTCTGCTCAACATATTGAGTGGATACCAAATTAAGGGATAGGGCCCCACGGGCAGCAGACACTTGGGTGCATCGCCCAGGACTTCCGGCAGGCGTGTACCACGCCCTGCAGCCAAAACTACAGCTTGAAATTCGCAACTTGTCATTTTTAAATGCTTAAATTTATTTATATTGCCAATACGCGTGGCCAACAACAACGAAAAAACGAAGCCCAGCACTGCACAGCTGTTTGCGTAGTCGAACAGCGTTAGCCAACACTGTCGCCCATGGGACCATATGTTTCTGTCACATGACTGCACTTGGCATTGTTTTTGCAATTGTATAAAACAAGTCAGATGACCCATTTTTTCACAAAGATTCCTTTAATTTAATGCACTTTTCAGCTGAATTACAACAATTATGATGCTCTAGAGAACAACAAAAGACTTTAATGCATGATTTTAGAGCTACATAACTACAAAATGGAATACATACATTTTTCTTATTGGAATTAGACTATATACTTTTAAGCTAACAAAGTTTTGCATTTGCACGTAGCTACATTTTATACATACAATAAGTTTTTGAGTGTTTCTTTTTTCGGATTAAAATGGAAACAGAACGAATATTTGTGTTTTAACAATAACATATTGCTGGAATACACCCATGTATTGGTTTAATACTTAGAAGAGCACATCATCATCGCCCTCGTCGAGTATGTTAGCCTGCTCGCGCACATCGATGCCCTGCTGCAGGAGCTCGGCCTTCTTTGCATCTGCCTTTGCACGCGCCTCTCGCTTCTTGTCCTGAATCTTCTTCAGGCGATAGAATTCCTCACGCTCCAGTTCGTCCAGCTCGGAGATGATGTAGGCCAGTGTGCGATCGATGCGCGGTATAATTACGTGCTCGATGGCGTTCACACGACGATTGGTGATCTTAATCACCTCGTCCAGGGTGACGAACGATGTCTGCAGCGATGCCAGCTCGACGAGCAGCTTGACGGCGCTCTGGTAGTTCTTCTTCAACTTGGCCAGCTGTTGGCCACCACGGGCCAAACCAGCCAGTTCGTAAGTATCGGCGCCATCCTGATACGACTCGAAGACGGGGAGCGTAACGCCTGCGACGTTGTCTTTCTTGGTACGAATCTTGATTTGGGCCTTGGTCACGTTTTGCAGCACCACCTGATTGATGTCGCCCGATGTGAACTTGGCCTCGGCCAGCGAGAAGGCCGCCTCTTTCATAACTTCGCCCATTACAGTTTTCGTATCAATGATTTTGCCAAGAATCATGCGGAAGCGCATTTGCAATGCATCAGCTTTTTTCTTCAGCAGGCCGTGACCTTTTTGTGCGCCCGCGAGACGTGCCTTCATTAACATTTGGGCGCCACGCGACGGGAAAATCGGTAATCTATCTTTGCCAGACATTTTCGGACACTTTTATTAGTTGTATGGGCTTATTACTCGATTTTTTTTAACTGCGCACCAAAAAGTTTACACACCCGTCGAAGAACACTGAAAAACTCCAACTGGACTGGATAACGACAGTGTTGGCTAAGCCTCTGTATCCCTAGTAACAGTGCTGCACAATGTAACAGCAGTGCTGCGCAGCGCTGCAAATAACAGCTGCCGCAGTTAATTAATGCTATATATTGTAACAGTGTTGAACAGCACTACGCATAACAGCTGTTTAATTAACGCTGTAAACAAATCAAAGGCGCCCTCGACAAATTTCTGAATAATGCAAATTTTGCAACGTTTGTATTGGTTGCCGGCAACACCAATCCAAAGCTACTTACGTTTCTACGCCAAAAAGCCCAAGATTGCCATGACAAGCAACCGGCGTATGGTGCATCAAGAAGTGCTCCGTTATGTAAACCCGTTTGCGCGCATCAACATAAAATCCGATATTCAACTTCATGTAGAGCCTGCTGATGTCCATGTGCACACCAGCGGCAATGTATTTATAGCCCAGCTGCTCGGTGGCGCCGTTAACAACTGCAATACCAAGCTGGATGTGAATGTGTGCGATGATGACAAGGTCGTGAATGTGTTGGTCAAGCATTTAACGGAGCAAAACTCACCTTTTAGATGTCATTTGAAGATACCCGTGCAGGCCGAGGTGCACATCGAGGCCGTCGCCAAGGTAAAGGTACAGGGCATACAAGGCGAGGCACTCATGATCAAGGCAGCTGGTGACATAGTCACCAAAAACGTGCGCGCTGCTCACATTTCGCTATACAGCGAAAATGGCAACATCATCTGTGAAGGCACCTTGCTGGGCAAGTGCACAGAAATCGAAACGCGGAATGGCGTAAGAAATTGTTTAACTATTACTGCAGAACATATTTTCACACATTTATTTTCACTGTTGCCCAACAGAACATCAATCTAGACAAGCTGCAAGGCGACAGCCTAAAGTGCTCCACACAAGCGGGCGACATTAACACAGATTGCTGCTACGTAGAGAAGTCCAAGTTTGAAACCACAACCGGACGCATGGAGCTAAAGAATGTGCACAAGACCAGCGAAGTGTATGTGCACCAAGCGGGAGAACTGAAAATGAGTGAGTAGATAAACCTTTAACCAATTCTTCTATTGATATATTTGAACTTTTTATAGCTGGTGTGCATGGCAATTTGAATGTCATGACCAATGGCGGCAGCATGAATCTGCAGCTGTCCGAGTTAAATGGCAAAAGCGAGATTGTAGCGCAGAATCTCATAGACGAGGCCATCATCAACATATCGGAAGCCATCGAGAATATCAACATAGAGGTGAAGGCCAGTCAGGTAAATCTAAACAATGAGCTGGAGCATGTGGCACATGCGCTGAGCGAAGATAAAAGCAAGTTTTTGCTGAGCAACGAAAACGAGCATCGTTTGGTCATCAGCAGCACCGGGCAGAATGGCGTGCGCCTGGGCAAGCAATCCTGGACAGATACATTACGTCAAACAATGAAATTAAGTGATTAAATTTAAACTTCTTAAACAAGTATTTCTTAGCCATGCAGTTAAAACACAGTTATTCATAGTTTCTTTCATGTATATAAGTATAAGTATAAGTATGTATTTATGTATGTTCTGTGCATATATGCAACAATTTTCAGTCCTGTTTTGAGTATTATTTGGCTTGGCCTATTTTGGCTATTTCGGTTAAAACCGCGCTTAGGCGCTCGTGTGCCCTCTGCAGCACCGCATCTTCATCCTGATCGGCCTGCAAAGCAGCCCGTAACATTTCCACATTGATATTATCAATATCGGGTAAATCTTTAATTAATAGCGGTATTTCCGCTCCGTTGATCATGTGGCCTATCAAACGCAGCAGCTTAAAAGCGTTTTCCTCGTACTGCGAAAGAGGCTCATCTTCGAAGGCATCAAAATCATTTTCATCGTACTCTTCATAATCTTCAATGTGCCGTCGCAGAATTAACCAAATGTTTATCAAATTGGCAAAGGCATCTTTGTCATACATGTATTTAAGGCACTGTAATTAAAAGGAAGATTTGGTAAAGATTTAAATTACAATGGTTTTCGAACGTACGCTGCATATGTGTGCCAAATCCTCCAGATACTCCTCCTGGCGTTCACCCAGTGGCAGCAGCTGGGTGGGCTGTTGCAAAAATTGTAGAATGCGGGTAAGGCAAAACATGATATTGGTTGCGTAGAGATCCATTGATAACTGCGCTTCGGGCAGCTGCACCAGTATGGTACATATATTGAGGTAGGTTTGGATTACTTCGATATCGCAGTTGATTGTTGGTGCGCCAGTCTCGTCGTCTTCCTCCTCTCCATCAGGGTCATGGACAACGGCAGGCTGCTGATCGGCAGCTACTCCATCGAGTTCATCCGCCTGCTTGGCCAGATCGTCGCGCATCAGACGTGTGAAGGCATTGTTGACGCCATCGCAAAGCTCCTGAACGAGAAAAACTTCGGAGAACGGCTTCAGTTTGAGGTCCGACTGGGCGTTCTCCTCTTCCACCAGCGCACAGCTGGCCAATACAGCATTGACGGCCTTAAGGGCAGCTACCAACAGCTCATCGCTCACCGACTGCTGCAGTATAAAGCCGAGATTCTTAGCGGAGCCCTCGAAGGCGGCAAAGCAAATGTAAAAGTCTATGGCCAGCTGCTCTTTGCCGCTGAGCACGTGCGCCATGACGTACTGAAAGACGCGCATCAGCTGCAGCAGCATGCAAGTGTCCATGCAGGTGCTCAGCTTGAGCAGCATCTCCACCCAATCCGCATGGGCCATCAGCTGCTCCACGCACTCCAGCTGCGCACACATGTTGCCCAGCAGGCCGATAAGTATTTCGTAGAGGCGAACATCCTCGCTCGCGGCAATGGCAAACATGATCAACTCGATGGCATCGTTCTCCAGCAAGAGCGCCACAACTTCCGGCGCCACCGACATGTCCCACAGCTTACAAAAATCATCCTCTGCGTCCAGTTCTAGACGTTCTTGTGCTTGCTGCTGGCTGAGTCGCATCAGCGTCTGCAGTATGAACTTCTTGCTGTACATTGTGTCGCCAACGGCATCACCACGCATGCGCATCAACAGTTCGTTCTCCTCAGCATCCGCAGCATCCTCATTATTTTGAATTTCGTGGGGTTGGGGCGAATTTGACTGGGATTTGTTTGCATTCTGTTGAGCGCCATTTGATGATGACGCTGTGACAGCGTCGCTTGCTTTGTTTTCCGACAGGGGCAATACGTTATTTTCGTTATTGACTATCGCTCCAACTTTTTCGGTTTCCGCGCTATCCAAATCTTTGGTCATCTTGGCTGGTGTCTGGTAGAGTTCTATCGAATCGTCCGGAGCGATTTGTTCAACAAAATGAGTGAACCAATTAACTGTTTAAGCTACAACTAGTTCGATATACAACATTTTCTGTTAACATTCAAAAGCTTGACATGTGCTTGAAATGTTATTAACAGCGCGCCATATTTTTTGCATCATTTATGGTTCTTATTAAGAACCAATTGGTTTTTTTCATTTAAGTTTTGTTGATGTAATTAGAGGAAATTCTAAGTGTAGTGCTCCGCCCTTATTAGGGAAATAGGTTAGGTTTAGGTTAGATTGATAGCTGTTAACCTTTACAACTCTTTCAACGGTAAATAGTGGAGGCTGGTTAATTGGCAAATGAACAATGTTATTCTATCCTTTGTCACATTTCTGTTATTTAAAGCTTTTAAATGTTTTGTATATTTAATATTTATTCTAAACGTTGCCTTTTTATGAACACATCCAGTAAATGAGAAATGGGAATATCTGTGGTGGTCTGCGTTGGCTGAGGCGCAACATTGTTGCGATGCTGTGGAAACGTGGGCATCATGCGTGGATCACAAGCTAAAAACATCATTCTATTAATATTAGCAATATTCTATAGACAATCTAAACTTACGCTGGGGTGGCTCGGTGAAATATTTGCTATTCAAACATTCCTCTGCAGTAGCTCGAGTGCTGGGATTATAGATAAACAGGATATTTAGGAGGCTTCTGCCCGCCTGGCCGAGCATCTGGAATTTGGTTTTGAGATTGTTGTACGGCTGTTGACTAAGCGTAAAGTTTTGCACAGCGGGCAGCTCGTGGAAACCGGGCCAAATCGATTCCGAGGGCGCGCCAAGCAGATCAATAATCATGTCGAGCTGAGCAATCTCCGAGTTGCCTGGCAGCAGCGGCTTGCCCAGCAGCAGCTCGCCCAGAATACAGCCGAATGCCCACATGTCCACAGCCGTTGTGTGCGTTCGGGCACCGAGCAGCAGCTCCGGCGCCCGATACCACAGCGTGACCATTTGCGGTGTCATGGGCTTCGGCGGATTGCCAAACAAGCGCGCCAGGCCAAAGTCAGCTGAAGCAATAACAAATGCTCAGCCGGATGCGGATTAAAGGATGGATTATAGAGCAGCTACTTGCCCACTTTTATGCAGCCCTTGTCCGTCATCAGCAGATTGGAGACTTTCAGATCGCGGTGTATTATATAGCGGGCATGCATGTACTTCAAGGCGCGCAGCACTTGGAGAGTGATGCACTTGACCTCCGACTCGGTGAACGGCTGCGACATGTTGTCCAGCACCGAGGCCAGATCCTGCTCACAGAAGTCCATTACAAGAAATATGCTGTGTGGGATTTAGATTATATACACACTTAAATTTATAAGGTATTTATATAGGTTTACCTATCCAGGCTCTTGCCCACCACAACTTCCCGCAGGCGCACAATGTTCTCGTGCTGACAACGCTTCAGTATCATTATTTCACGCAGCCCGCTGACGGGCAAGCCATCCTTTTCCTGATCCATGCGCACCCTTTTCAGGGCAACAATTTCTCCGCTGCGCGTGTCCCGTGCGCGATCTTTATAGAAAAGCAACCAGTTTATTAGGATTTGCACACTATCTCAGAGAGATTTGCACTCACAAACTATACCATAGCTGCCCTCGCCCACGCGGTTCAGCTTTTCAAACTCCGACACGGGTCGACAGCGTCCATACTGCAAGAGACACACACAATTTTATACATATACAAGTAGGAAGAGCTAATTAACTCCGGCTCTCGAGAGCCCGCATACCACATTTTGTTCCGGTATGGGCATGGGTGTGCCGCTGTTCTTTAGCGATATCAGGAAGCCCTTGCGCGTGATGGGCGCTTGAGGATCCGGCGCAGGATTCGTTTCCAACTCATTTGATTTCGTGCCGCTGGACATGTTTATTTATTATTGTAAGAAGAGTGGGTGCACAGCATGAAAACACAAACACAACAAGCATCGATACTTTACCGATACTCACAAGAATGCGCAGGGCTGCATTGCAAATTAAATCAAAGTGCGCGCTTGCTGTTTAGAATTTCAAATTCGAAAATCAATATGTATGATAAAAAATAAAATTGCTAATTCCTCACATGTTAATTATGTAAAAATCTGGTTATATGTATTTCATAATCGCAGCTAATTTATGGGCAATTTGAATAGGCTGCGTAAAAACAAAAGTGGCTAGAAATTAAAGCACGATTCATGAAAGTGAAATTGCGCCAGTTTAAAGAAATTTCGTTAGCATTTCATTTCTCAAATGCATGCTCTAGAGATTAAAGAAAAAAACTCACCCTAACGCAGTCAACTTGTCTACGCATGTGTTAAAATCTTCGCACAATGCCCGACAGCGACTCCGCTCTTAATTATCACATTGAACTTGGGATGGCCAACAACAAGTGGCTTAGACCTGGGTATAAATGTTGGCAGCGCCGTTGAGTGCATCATCAGTTCTGCAGCAGCTGTGCAAGTGCCTCTAGTGATTTACCATATAGATACACACAACACCGAGTCGCAGGAATATACACATAATATCCCTTAAAAAAGAAACAATAATAATGAATAAAACCACAATTTGGTATGCGGCTGTGCTGCTCGTGGTTTACTTCACTTTGGTGTTCGGCGAGGAAACCGCTGAAAATGCCGAAACTCAAATAATGGACACGAACACGGATATGGATATGGATACAGATAGTTTGCTGAGCGCTGGCCGAGATCTATTGGAGTTCGAAGGACGAACGCGTCGACATCGCCATCGCTTCTGGTGTAAGTTGCCCGGCGGACGTAATAGCATAACCGTAATAATTAGCACATTGCAAGCATAATTCCGATTTGAATTCGATCAACAAGGCCTCACTCCAATTCTAAGCTATTTGGTCAGCTGGCCACCTGCTAATCAGCACTGGGAAACTTTCGAAAGAAAGTCTGGGCCGGCTCGCCCAATTGAATGATCACGATCTGCTGCTCGCTGTTCAATAACAAGTCATTAACACTTTTCACTTTCAATCTGAGCATATATAAAAACAATTGTAAATTGTCGTAGATCACGTCCAACTGATCAAGCCCAAAATAATTTTGGATTCTGTGAAAGTGCTGGCTTATCTAATCTCTCTCTTATCTAATCGCACATCTCTTGCAGATCGTCATCTGTGGCCTCTGGCCATCGCCTACTGGATCAAGGTGAAAGTGGTCATCGTGTCCTTCTTTGTGGGCAGCGCCATTTATCTGGGCCTGCGCTACTTTTGGCCACATGCCAAATGCAATCAGGAAATCATTCTGGATCATCCGTAAGATAATGATTACGCAGTCAGCTTTTACTTCAATTTTGTATTTATATTGTTTTGTTTCTGCCTTCGCTCAGTCCACCATCCTTTGGCCACGATCACATTCCCTACTCCCTGGATCATCATTCGGAGCATGAGCATGAACACTACGATTCGCCCAGCTACGATTCCAGCCCCTCCTTTGATCCCTACTCCGGCTACTCTGGCTACTCGTCCAGCTCGGATATTGTGTCCGACATACACAGCGACTCACCCATGGGCTCGACGGGACCCACTGGCCCCACAGGACCAACTGGACCCACTGGCGCCTCGGACACGCGTCGTCGCGGCAGGCGCAGCGTTGACGAAGCTATAGTTGAGCTGGATGCTGATGTTGAGCCGGAGGAACAGGTGGAGATTGTCGACGAGGAGATCTCTGAGAGCGTCGCCCGCCAGCAGCCAGCCGAGGAGCAGTAAGCAGCCTTTTAAAACCCGTTGCCATCATTCCATAATTTTCTATCTCTCTTAGAATTGCCGAGTTTATGTTCGCCTTTTTGGGTCTGGACTCGAAGGCTTGTCGTCGTCGCTTTGTGTGCGAGATGGAGTTCCGCTCCAAGCTGAATCCGCTGACCAGCATGGCCTTCCGCATTGTGGGTCGCGGCTTCTTCGAGCAGTACACCAACGCACGCAATCCGCAGACCAGAGCCACCAATTTCGGTGAATGCGCCGCCGTCAATCCCGACTGCGTTTTCGTGGAGAACACTGAGCCGGAGATTGCGCCCGCTGTGCAGCAGCAGGAGGAGGAGGAGGCTGTGACCGAGGCGGCTGTTGATGCTGAGCAGGAGAACACGGAGGAGTCCCAGAACGAAGTGAATTTACAGGCGGAGCGTCGCAATGCTCAGCTGAGGAAGCGTCGCGGAGATCGCATGCTCAGCTCGATAGCCGAGCACATTTTGATGCAGTAGCGCCGAAGGAAGTCGAATTATTTATTTATTTAATTATTTATTTTAGCTATAAGAGTGATGAATGCATATATAACATACACAAAATAAACTTGCCTCAGCTATTAAACAAAATTTCAATCATTTGTTCCACAGAGGTTTTTTAGGAGGAAAATGCATTTGAAAAAAATGCTCAACTTTAACCTGAGGCGCAAATCTCATAAGAAAAAACTAAAAGAGAAAATGAAAACAAAACCGAATACCGATGGCGACTACATTTTTAGAACTAAACATGACTAAATCTTTTTGACCTTTCGCTTCTTGATGGCATTTATCTGATCGGCCATTTGCTCGATCTCGCGCTTGTTGATGGGCTCGTTTTTCCGCACGTTCGTTTTGCTCTTTTGCCGCTGCGCCAAATCGGCGACGACGTCGTTCAGCTTGGACCACACAAAGCTGAGGAAGTTGACGGCCAGATCCTGCTTGAAGAAAGCAATGGCCACCAGCGCAATGAGCACCAGCGCGGATATGGAATTCTGATTGAGATCCGCTTCGGTTGCGCGCACCTCGGCATTGAACTCCAGCTTCACATAGACCGAACTCCTGTCGGCCACAAAGCTGAACGAGGGCAGCTTGTAGGTGTAGGTCTTCTCGGACAGCGTCGACTGCAGCTCCACCACATAGCTCTTGCTGTCGCGCGGTATGCGCGGGAAGTATACCATAATGCCAGGATTAAAGCTAGACTTGGGATTCAGCGGGGAGGCCACGCGCTGTGAGAAAACGGGCGAATCGGAGGCACCTTGGCGATACATAACAATACGCAGCGTCTTGTAGAAGTCGTTCTGCGAGGCCATGATGCGTGCGGTGATGTCGACGATGTTGATGGGATTGATGGCGATCAGATTGATGTTGCGCACATCCTCGTTGCCCACGCTGACCGTGTGCTTCTCGGGTATAGAGCGATGCACGCGCTCCTCGTCGGTCACCACGCGCACCTCGTAGCTGCAGCCGGGCTGCAGGCCACGTATACGATACTGGCCATTGCTCTCGCTGGTCGCCTCCTCCTGCTGATGCTGGCAGCTCTCCGTGGCGCTGGCCCGCACATTCACCTCGGCAAAGGGATCTCCGTTGAGGGAGGTGATCGTACCAAAGATCGAGTAGGCAAAGCGTTTACCGCTGCAAGGAATATGTGTTATAAATATAGAAAAGATTAACTGCAGCTAGTTGCTCACGTTAGCGTCACCTGGACGGTCTCGCCGTCCTTGATGTCAATCATTTTGGAGTTGGGCTCGAACTTGTACTCCTTCATCATGGGTCGCAGGAAGTACTGCGACGGCGACAGCGAGTGGAAGTTGATGGCGCCATTGTCGCCGGTGACCAGATTCTTGCGATAGCTTTCGCCGCCGCTCAGCGAGAGCAGCACACCGCTCAGTGGCTTGCCGGCATCATCCTGCACGTTGACTTCAATCTCGCACAGCTTATGGGCGCTGAACGAATTCGACTGGCGATTGTAGGTGCTGAACACGTACGATTCCTTCTCGGCGGTGAGCTCGAACTTCAGCGACTCGTCAATGGGACCGAATTTAAACTCGCCCGTAACTGAGGTGAGCGTGTTGAGGGATTCGCGTTCCTGCTGCTCGGGAAAACTGAGCGTGATCTTGGCATCCTTAATGGCAGGCACGACCTTGCCGCGCAGAATGAGACCGCGAGTGGCCACGAAATTGAAGGCAATGTCCACGCAGTCGCTGCTGCCGACCACCTCCTGTTGCTGCGGCGCAAAGAGCAGCACGTCGCTCAGCGGCATGATGCGCAGGACTTCCTCGGGCTTTAGGAAAGTTTCGTAGCGATACGCGTACTTTCCGTCCACCTTATGGGACTCCGCCAACGGTGTGATTATCTGCTTGCCCAGCGTTTCCGATTCCACGGCGAGACGCAGAGAATCCGCATTGGGCTCTGTGGACAAGACGCGCACTCCTGTCTTGTGTGCAATCGCATTGACAATCAATGTCTGCAGCTGATCCGGCTCGGGCGTGAAGAATTTGCTGGGCAGCGAATCGTCGTAAACGTGACAACCCTCCAGCTTGAAGTCGTAGCTGCCGTACTTGGAAACGCAGAAGGTGTTGACGCCCGAGAGGATCTTGAGAGTCTCAGTGGGCGCCTTGGGCTCGGAGGGTCCAGTGAAGTGCACGTAGCGCATCTATAAATGTAGTGTTTTAAATTTGTTCTAAGAAACTTAAACGCATTCCAAAAATCGTAAAAACTGAGATTTCATCTTCAGTGTATGACACAATTTAATACCCTATAATAAGCCTAAGCTACCGCACAAAGCTAACACTTACCAGTGCGCGATGGCTGGAAATGATGGAGACTTCGTAGCCCTTGTGTATGAAGGGCGGAGCGTTCTCCTCGGCAACGGCGACATTGAGGAAGACGCGTGTGGATTCGTAGCACAGATTGCCCTGTGGAATGGTAATCTCATAGGGCCCAGGCAGCACATCCTTGAACGTATACTTGCCACCTAAAATCGAGAACACATTGCAAATTATACTTTATTGCAAATTGTTCTTTATACTCACGATGCGCCTTGGCCTTCCATTTGTTGTCCGTTGGCTGTCCGGTGGCGTCGAGGCCCTGCAGCGTGATCTCGGCCGCTGTGCAGGTGGCGGTGGCGTCGGGCAGGCACTGCAGCTCGCCGCGAATGGTGGCACGCAGCTGCGAGAAGATGATGCCATTCACGGGCGCGTTGTGCACCTCGGACTGGTGCTGCACGGGGAAGAATTGCACGCCGCTCGCTTTGTCCACATCGGTGGTGAGCACCTCGATGCTGTACTTGCCGGCGGGCAGGTAGGCGCACCAGGTGCCGCTCTCTGCTTTCGTGGCGGTGGTCGTGTGGAAGGTGGAGCCGGCCTTTGTGATGCCAACCACATAGGATTTCGGGGAGACAACTTTGCCGCACACCTCGTAGGCAGAGGGCACAATTGTGGGCAGGTCGGGTGTGGAAATCTGCGTCTTCACCTGCAGCGGCTCGAATTGCAGCTGCGGCGACTCCACCTCAATGTTGTAGGTGCCGGCTTTAATGTTTGCCAGTGTGTAACGTCCCGAGGCATCGGTTTCGGCTACTTTCTCTTTGTTCAGCTTGACAATGGCGGATTTGATGGGTGCACCGCCAGCGGAGCTCAGCACCTGACCCGTGACAGTGAAGCCGCTGATCTTGAACTCCTCCTTGAGCTGCAACGTATCCTTGCCCACCTCCACTTCCACAAACTTGGGCGTCAGATGCAGTTTGAGGTTCTCGTTTTCGTTGACGGCCTGCAGCAAATATTTGCCAGTGGGCACATTCCGGAAGCTGTATTCGCCCTTCTCCGCCAGCACATAACAAGCGGCGGCACTCTCGTAGTCGTTGTTTAAATTATTGGCGGGCGCTTTGGGCGAGTTTTGGCACTTGGGCAATAGAGTTTGCTGTGGGGGAAAGAGATTAAAAGGGGTTAAGATTTATGCGGGTTACATGCAGCTGATCAGTTACTTACGCCCTTTTTCTTGTACAGCGCCACAGCAATGTGGGCTGGCAGCTGTGTGTTGGCCTCAAAGCGTCCGTTGATATCGAAACCGGACACGACCAGCGAGTTCTCCGGCAGCTCAGTATTACCGCTAACAACGACCACATTGTGCTCCGCCTTGGAGAAGTGCCACCTGGCGTGGGAGGCGCGTACAACATATTTGCCGGGTATGATCGGTGTGAAGAAGAAGATGCCATTGATGTCCGTTTTGGTGCGTCGCACTTCGCCCTGCTCCGACTTCAGTTCGATGTCCACGTCACGTGCGCCGCTGCCCGTGGCCAGCGCTACTTTGCCCGTGATGCCGAAGCCCTTGAAAACGAAATTAACATCTTTGCCCTGACTGCACACGTCATTCTTTCCGTCGAAATTGAGTTCAACGTGCTCGGGCTCGAAACTCCAGCCGGGCGGCGGCGAAATGCTCAGCAGATACTCGCCTTTGTCGTAGATGGGTAGGAAGTAGTAGCCATTGGAAGGTGAGCAGTCGGTTTTATCTTTCAGTGAGCCCTGCTTGGTTAAACTGAAATCGAAGTTTATCTTATCAGTATTTTTATGATTTCATTTATGATCAAGAATCTGGATGACTTACAGTTTTATTTCCACCTTGGAAAAGTCGATATCGGCATGGCTTTTAATAAAACCGCCACAGCCGATAACCTCGTTCGACTGTGCGTTTATTTCACTAATTACATTAATTAAAATTAATAAAAAGCCGCAAAACTGCCTTGTCGACCTCATTTTTTTTTCATCGACTTTAAGCTGCCAGCTGAAAGTAAAGAGCTGTCAGGTTCACCCGCAGCACACGGTTGCTGAGCTACGCTATCGATATATCGCAGCCGAACAGTTGTGGCGATGCTGTGCACGACAGTGCTGACGATAGTTTGTATCGATTTTGATTGTAGCGAAACATTTACTTACTTGTGTTACGCAGTGCATTTAATTATGATGGCTTACTTATGAAACAGCAGGCATTGATGCCTTATATACTCTTCGGTGGGGCATCGTGGTGAGTAGATGGTGGGTTTCTTTTTCAACACTCATCGAAACTTGTGTTATTTATATATGATGAGCAGCCCTGGCGAATGAGTAAGATTTGAAATTGGCAGCGTCCGTTAGACGAAATTCAAATAGGCTGGTTAAACAATCTGTCAGAATTTCTCGTCATTTGATATGGGTATTGTACATGTGTATGCCCGACTGATATTAAGATGTCTACACATAATGTATTGGCATTGAAATCATTTGATTGCTGCTGCAATAAGCTTGTCAGATATTAATTATCGCAACGAATTTTAATTACGCTACAGCAACAAGTGCTCGCTATGTGTGTATTTGTGAATGTTGTTGAAATGATCTGCCCGCCCGCCAGGCAGCGCAACAGATAAAGATAAAGATAAAGATACACGGCGAGCAGACAAGACGTTCGCATGAAATTCATTTCAAGCATCGTTGAGCTGGGGGATCATCTATAAATTGCTTGACCGATGCGCGCGCGATAAATGCTGGCGAATAAAAAGCAAAAACAAACACACACAAACACACACTTGAGACACAGACGTCGCAACAGAGTCGAATCCAGCCATAAACGAGCAATTGTAAAAAATGCGGCTGAAGTAGGCAACAATCAATTACTGGCATTGACTTTGAATTGCGCCCTTGTCCATTCTCTCTATGTGTGTGTGTGCATGTGTGTGTGTGCAGGCAAATTGCGGTTAAGTGCAGCGATAAGCGCAACAAATTCAATTTCCGGAAGTGACCCAACTGTCAACAGTCGACTGTCAGCTGTCAAGTGCAACAGGCGCCATTTTTGTGCACGGCTTCCTCTTCTGCTTTTACCTGGCGCGGTCATCAATTCAAAACTAATTAGCTGCCACAGACACTGCATTAAATCCTCACATGCTGACGGACAGTCCGGCTGGCAGGCAGACAGTTTGTCGAGACGGTAGCACATTAGTTTTATGGTCGCCTATAATTAGAATCTGAACTCTCTAGAATATACACATGTATGCCCACAGAAAAAGATGTCGTCGTTTTGGCTGCCCATTTTGGCAGATAAGCCGGCCTTATAGACCGCATTAGCTAAGCACTACTTAATATATTTTTAATGAAATACCCAAGTCATTTAGGCTTATCGCTAATATATTTAAACCATATATTATTTGTTAATACATATTTATATAAATAACACCAAGCGACTGCGCAATACTTGATCACAGAGAAATAAGAGAAATATTTATAAAAAATATTTGATCAAATATCTTTAGAGGAGTTTTTAAGGAACCTGTTTGCAAAGTTTTTTGTATCTAGCTGAAAGATCTAAAGATTTTCGCTAAATTCGGACAGACAATTTTGAATGCGGTATTTTTAGCAGTTGTGAATTCATTGGGGTCTATGAAATGTGCGCGGTTATCGCTAAAGTCACACGAAATCAATTTCGGGGTGTGTTTGTGCGCATTTAATGACCCAGAGCTGCAGATTTCAAAGAAAAAACCGTTGGACTTTGCTTGCAACCCCTGACATGAAAAAGCACTAACAAAAGGTAAAAGGGGGCGGGCTAGGCGAACACATAACAATAAAACAAAAAAACAAAACAAGAAATAATACTCTAAAATAAATTACCTCAAAGTCAAAGTAGAACAAAACAAAAAACTGCCCTAATGAAACTGTTCCCATGTGAAACTATTCCCACACAGATCACTGTATATCCAGGCAGCAGCAGCAGCGGCTGCGGCAGCGGCAGCGCAGCGGCAGCGCTACCCCGCAGCGCTTGCCAAAATAATTGGCAATATAATTCTTTATGCTCGTTCTCGGGTTCATGCGGAGAGCGCGCGTGCCAAACTCTCTCTCTCAGCGCTGCGACGCTGCTCAAGGCAGCAACGCAGACGCCGAGTCAGCGCTCAGTCGAACGCGAGTTGCAGCCGCTAACGGACGTTAACCAGAGCGCGTGCGTGCCCAGCCAATCATATCGATAGACAGTCTCGCCATAGAGAGTCCAACACGCGCAGTGAGCCAGCTAAATATAAAGAAAAGAACAACATTTTTCGACAAGATATTTTATCGACAAACTGATAAACGGTGCTGTAAAAGAATCTCAACTCCACTTGGGACTTACCTAAGATATTTTTTTGCGCAACACGCTGCTAGTGCAAGAAACTTGTTTTTGCCAGCAAATTGCAAACCAATTAAAAAATATAAATAAAAAATAAAGGAAGAGCAGCAGGCAAAATTCTGCAAGGGTTAAGTGCGCAGGTGTTGTTGTTGTTGTGGATCGTGTTCGTGTTTGTGTGCGCGTTAGTGCAAGTGAGAGGGTTAAGTGCACTTGACAGTTGCTGCTGCGACTGACAACTACATTCCACAGAGAGAAAGAGACAGAGAGAACTCTTTCCGATCCTCGGCTCGACTTGACTAATTGCCCGTATCAATTATGACAGCGGAGACACTTAAGCCGTTTATAACGCCGACGAGTGCCGTTAACCATTTTCCGGCCAAGCCGACGCACGTTACGCACTCGAAACGGAATCCACGCCAGCTCATCGGGATTATCTTGGGCATTATTGCACTCGTGCTCGTCGCCGGCATTCTCACATTAACGGTAAGCACTGAATTAAACATGCAGTTAAAACTGATAGCTAAAAAAAAAATGTGTTTGTTTTGAATCGATTTGATCGCGCTTATCAAAATGTGTCGACTCTCATGTATTTCATGAATTTAATCAACCAAATAACCTACGACACTGCGCCATAAAACTTTATGCTTATGAATTCGCATTTATAAAATGTTTTAATTATGGAGCACAAACAAAACACCGAAAATATTCAAATTAAAATCTATAAAGCGAACTTTACGATGCGTGACCGTCAGCCATTTGGCTTGCACACCATGTACAACTATAATTTGGCACAAGCTACACCTAAACAATTCTATATATATATATACACACACACATTATCATACTATAAGCATCGAAATACATACATAAGTAGCTGGCCAGACTTTCAGCAATAAAAGAAACCCGTCTGAGTCGCCGCAGATCAAAATTGAAGCGTGTCTTTGGCCAAATCGTTTCCTAATGATGATCATTAGAGCCAAAACAAGCCGATGATCACCTTAGACCCGAAACAATGGACGTGAGGGAGGGATCGCGGTAGGGAAGCAGCAGCGTAGGTAGCCGAAGCAGAGACTAGCCGGCGACTGCTGATAAAAAAAAATAAAATAAAAACATAAACCTTGTTGCCATAAACATGGGAACAACACACACTACTTATGTGCCAAGAGATGAACTGTTTGAAGTTCGAGTGGTAGCATATTTTTTTTGTTATTTTCTGATCTTCAGTTTTGTTTATTTAAAAGGCAACAGCGCTGAGAAATACTTAATTATGTGCGGTATTTATAAATGTATGTATATGAAAGAGTCAGAAAATTGAGTAAAGATTTAGCCATATACAGATGTGCTCGATCAGCTTTTTGGCTTTATTCGTCATATTTGTTTGGAATTTTGAAATAGGATTCTTTTGGTTTTTGAATAGCTTCCACTTTGGAATTTTAATATTATTTATATAATAAATATTAGCATATTTGTAGCACTTAATTAAAAAAGAAAAAACAAAACAAAAATTGATTTTATTTTAAGTAGCCTGTGTTTATAAATAATCTGCATAAATATATCAATTTTAGACTGTTTAAGCTAGAAACGCCAAATTTGGCAAATGAATATTTGTATATCATTCACTGATCATGTTTACTTATCAAGTCTACTCATTATTCATAGTAAATAATTCAACTACAACAAATCAGCTACAGGGTATCAGTTAGTCATCAACAAACTCGACTAGAACACTTTTAAGTTACTTAAAAAGTTATTAAAAAAAATTACATACAGCTGAGCTGTTAATATTGGGCCGGGCTTAGTTTATCTTTCGGTTTACCCAATATTAGTGCACACTCGATAAATGCCGACAGCTGTATTATACATATATATATATATGCACTATATAACTCTATATGACACACAATACTCAGAACTGCGTAGGAAGCTGACATTTTATATTTGTGCCTCGATTGCAGTTTGCCCTCCTATCGCAAAGAAGAAGTAGTATGGAAATTTGCATTGTTTGCTTATGCCGAGATATGCAAAATATTTTATATACATCTATATATATATAACTCAAAGAAAACAGCAAACTTTGACTGCGCACTTTATATATGTTACTTGCCCTTTGGCGTGGATTTCTTAAAACGGAAATCGTACAATTGTCAATTGACTTGTAAATGCTGTGTATAGGCTCTGTGCAGCCATATAAATCTTTGTTAAGATTTTAATTCAATTTCCCCTCCCGTCCGCGCGCAAAAACAACAAAAAGACATATTCGATTTTATTTGACGTCCGTCCAGTTGCCCACAGCTGACCCGGGTCCAGCCACGGGCCAGGGGAGCGACCCTCATCAGCGGTGGTGAAAGTGCCGTGGAAATGGTAACCAGCAAAGTTTTGTATGTTTTCTGCTGGCGCAACCAGATTACATTACCCCCAAGCAAGATTTATGCATGTGGCCTAATGGGAAACTCGTTTAGATTTCGGCTGTCATAATATGTGGGGACAAAGTGAGTTTTAAGTGCTTACAAATGAAGCAGCAGCCACTTTCAGATTGCACCAACTGAGCGGTAACTCAATAACGGCGGGGCGTGCACTGCGAGAAATTAGCCAAGAATGTACTTTAAATAACTGAACAGTACAAATAAAGTGAGCTCAGAATAGGTTTAAATACTTAATAGGTAACTTCCATTAAATCAAATTCCTTTTTGGGTTATTCCTTTTTACATGCACTGCGAGAAACTAGCTAAGAATGTACTTTAAATTAATAAACAGTACAAATAAAGTGAGCTCAGAATAAGTTTATATACTTAATAAGTTACTTCCACTAAATCCAATTCCTTTTTAAGTTATTAATTAAAAAAAAAAAAAAAAAGTGCGTTGCATACACTGCGAGAAATTAGCTAAGAATGTTCTTTAAATTTATAAACAGTACAGATAAAGTGAGCTTTAAATACTTTAAAAGTTACTTTCATTAAATCAAATTCCTTTTTGGCTTATTTCTTTTTAAAGTTACTTTTGATTTTCTCACTGTGTACTCAATAGCCTTGTGCTGCTGTCCCTGGCACATGTCTTGTTGCTGCTGAACTGAAGTCGATCAATGCACAAGCTTTAATTCAATAATTTCGTAAACAAGTTCCATAATTTATTCACACACTCAAGAATCCAGTACACATGTCTGCAAGATTCATGAGTACCCAACTCGCAGCCCGAGTTGAGCTCAGCTCAACTGTCATAACTGGCGGACATTAGGTTTATGTTTTTATTGTATTTGGCATTACTTTTTTTGGGTGCCGCCTTTGAGGAAAGCAAGAAATATGGCGTATATAGAAAATAATGATAATAATAATGATGATGATGATGATGATGATGATGATAGGAAAAGGCGCTGACAGTCTCCGATTGAGCAACGCGTCGAAAGTGGCAGCTCTTCGCACAGAATGTTAATGATCCATTAAAAAAGATTATGCGCCTCGACGGCAGTAGACTACATTTTTTTTTTAACTAGCACCCTAGCATATAAACAACATCTATGTTGGGTAGTTTGCATTAGCTCTAAATTTGCAAAAGAAAATTATCAAAAATAAATATTATATAAAGTATTTCTGAATTTTTTTCAAAACACATTAATATTATGTGGGTATATTGATAAGAGAGCTCTAATTCCTAGAAATTGTTTTGGCCTAGAAAAATATAAAATAAAAAGAACTTTAGCTTTAATAAAATCACCATGTTTTTAATGGTTCCCTAAAATTGTTATCAAAAATGTAGTTAAATTTAATAACAATTTATTTCTATTTTTAACTTAAAACTGATAGCATAATTTAAAACTTTTTTTTACAATTTTTTCAAATACCCAAAAAGGGTTAGAATAATAAGTGCTTTAATCATAATTTATGTTATTAAATATTAAACAACTCTTCTTGAACATTATTTATACTCTTTCAAAATTATAGCGTATTATTCAGTTGAGCATGTTTAAATTTGCTGTCAATTATATTTGTTCATCTGTTGTGCACATCGAAATCTTTCTTTGTATTTCGGGGTTATTTTCATGTTTGTTCTTCTTTTCATTTTTGGGTTTTTTCTTGTTTTTTTTTGTTGGGTGCTGGTGTCAAAGTTCACTGGTTGGGATTATGTGATGTGTTTGTTTTAGCACCGACTATCGCCATAATTAAAGCTCATTACAATAATTGCGTTCAAAGCTGAAGATAAGCATTAAATGACTCAAATATAGGTCTTATCTTGTCAGCATATATATAAATCTATATAGTATGTATGTCTGAGCAATTTTGTGATTTGCGCGCACTTTATGAAAACAAGAAGAGTTGTCTATCCAGTCTTTCTCTATCTCTCAAATATAAATATATATTTATATATTGGGATATTTGTGTATTTTATTTGCTGTTGTTGGATCCATGTTTACATTAGGCGATTTTAATGACTTCCCTTTGCTTGATTGAGAATAAACACATGATCAGGCATGCCTGTGTATCTCAAGTGATCTCATTTGTATATGACGTAGTCAAAGCCCTAAGATAAAGTGTTTTCCATTGCAGATCTGGCAGACGATACGCGTGCGACAGCTGGACACCGATCTGGACGCACTGCGGCGGGATGTGGCAAGTTTGCGGCAACGTCTGGGCATTGATTATCTCGAGGAAATCGCCGAGTTCCAAAACGAGGTGAGCGCCCGTCTACAGAAACATTATTAAATCATAATTTTCTATTTAAAAAAAAAGCGAAAGTTGCGTCACTAAGAAAATACAATAACAACATAAATATATATAAAGATCTATATGGGACACTTGTATATATTTATAGATATACGTGCTCAAATTAAAATATCTTTCAAATTCTTTTCTAAATGAGTTTCTGTGTTGATTTCTATTCATTTTTCGCTTTTGACAAATGTGATCTATGTGAAAAGTGTTCGTTCATCAGCTTTTCTCATCATTAATGGGTGTCTATTTGACAAATCACATGGCCATAAACCAAAAGGCAATAACAACAAAAGCTCTTAAGTAAGAACACTCAATTAATATTTAATAGACTTTGACTATGGGCTTTTATGATAATTTACGAGCTGGTTTCACACTTGAGCCGGTCAAAACTATTTCAAGGCAATTGTTTCCGATAAATAAATATTATATTATATACTTATTAGAGGAATACGCATTTAGACTTAAGTGACGACTGATCTGATCTCATCAATGGCATAGATCGTTGCAAGTTTCAAGATTTATTAATGTGTACGTGTGCCAATCTAAAAGACTATGTATATACATATATATATAAAAATATATATCCACATAAATCTATTGAAAGCGTCGCCCCATTACGATTCTCTAGAGAATCGAGTTGAGGAAGGCGCCAGCAATTAAAGCCAAAGCCAAAGCCAAAGCGAAAAAGAAATGAAAAAAAAATATTCTTCAAATGAGTGCGCGTATTTTTAAATATATATACGAAAGAACTCAAATGTATTTGAGAAATGTGCATTAAAGCAGCAAAGCAGCAACAGCCACCAAATAGGTTAAATGGGGCAACCCAGTCACGTATTTTATGTGGCCACAAACGATTGACCCAAAATGTTGTCCACTTTTGCATTTGCAGTATACGAACCTGCTCATCCACGATCCCAGCAAGTTGGATGACCTCGAGGCCGAGGAGGACGAAGACGAGGACGACGATGACGATGACAACGATGCTGATAACGATGGCGAGGAGGATGATGAGGATGATAATGATTTTGATAGCCTCACCTGGCAGAATACCGACGAGGAGGACGAAGATGAGATTGCTGCAAACAACGCGCGCTTGGACTACACCGATTATCTTGATCTGATAAAGAAGGAACAAGAGGACAGTCGTTCCACGGAGAAGGAAGACGAAACTGCACCCACAGCGACCACATCGGCCAGTTCCGGTTCCGATTCCGGTTCAAGTTCCAGTCCTAGTTCCAGCTCCAGCTCCAGCGCCAACGATGATAATGTGTTTGATGACTTCACCAGCTATAATGATTCCAAAAAGAAAAAGGAACGGTAAGTTAAAGATTAACTATGTGGGAAATATATATGTTTATTTAAAATTTGTTCAACTTACAGTAAATCTCGCTCCATTGCGACAATGCGCAATGAGCTGCAGAGCAACGATCTGGCCACGAATAGAAACAACGATAGTCGAACCGAACAAAAGCCAAAGGAGAGGTAAGCCTAAAGGATAGGAATTAACTAAATAAATTATATACTTATTATATGTATATATTTATCTACCCCACAGCACTGTTAATTCTGGTGTTGCTGCCACCACCACCTTGCACCACTCGCGTGTCCACCGAATGCGTCCACGCACGCGTCAAAGTCGCCAGCGGGTTTTGGTGCGCAAAGGTGAGTTTTAAATAGCATTAAATATATATATATATATATATATTATTTAATTTGAATTGGCAAACATCTATTTCGGTTTTCTGTCATGTGCGTTTGTTAACTTCCAGGCGAATCTCCTGTTTCAGCGAAATCCGCCGATTCGCGCGCCCCGCGACGCGCCTCCCTCACAGCCGCCGCCCATTTCCACTTGAACAGCAAAGTGCCTCACCACAAGTCCTTGAAGCTGAACTGTGAGTATTCAGAAAAGTGTTTAAAAAAAAATAATGAAAAAGATCTTAATTAATGTTTAATTATTTACAGCTTACGATGGTGACATGTACATGGGGCATGCCACGGCGAGCAGCGACAATCAGTGGCAGCAGGATTTCATTATCGATAACGGCGTGCTCACCGTGCAGCAGCCTGGCCTTTATTACGTATACGCCCAGATCTGCTACAACAACACACACGATCAGAACGGTTTCATTATCTTCCATGGACAGCATCCGTTCCTGCAGTGCCTCAACACGGTGCCCACGAACATGCCACAAAAGGTGCACACGTGCCACACCAGCGGCCTGATTCAGCTGCAGGAACAGGAATCGATACATCTACGGGACATTCATCAGCATCGCAATGTGATTCTACGGGATGCCAACAATCGCAGCTTCTTTGGGATCATCAAGCTTTAAAGAACGCTCGGCGGGCACTCGAAGAATCATTCAAGCTTTAGTAGACGCGAGCACTCGTGAATACGAATACGAATACAGCAAAGTAGATGACTAGTTGTAGCCTTAGACTTAGTTATATTTTATACACACTTATTCGTACACTTAACTGCTGCATAGAGCCGCATATAATATCATATTTATTTTGTATATATACGATTAATTCAAATTCTGTATGAATTGCCATAATAAAAGAGAAGTCAATTGAGTAATTTAACACGAGTGTTTAAAACTTGGCATAGCCTAAGGTATATAAATATTTGCCAGATTCCAACTAAGCTATTCTATTTACCCACAATATTTGTTTGTTTATTTAATGCCTCTTGAGTCTTGATAACTACTGGCAAATACCTATCAAGTACTTGCTTGTCTTTAAGTGCACTCTTCAGCTCAGTCATTACAGGAATTTTAATGCCGAACATATATATATGTATATATCGAATATCAAAAGAAATATCTTAAGCGAATATTATTCCTAATTAGCATGCACATAAAGCAATTAATAACAAGCTTAAGCACTTAATTCTTTATAAAAGAGAAAAAAACAGTTAAGCCTTTGACATTACCAGGATTTGCTCGGTGAAAAGGCAGCAAATTTTATCTGCCTGCAATCTGCTTTTTTTTATGTTATTTGACAAGCACAAAGCGAACGACTTTGTAAATGCTTTCGGAATGTGTCCTTTGCCGACAGCTGGCTGATGGCTGCAATCACAGGATCTGGACGCGCAGCCCAGCCAGACGTGACGTCAAATGGAATAATGAAGTTGCATATACATATGTATAAGCAAGCGTTCCAGGCTGTGTCCAGGTAAAGTGCAGCCCGGGCTCAGTGCCCAAAAATAGATGCAATTGGAGCTAATGCAGCTTAAAGCTGCAGCCACACACACGCACACCAAACACACACATACTCGTACAGGCTCAGATCCGGGACTCGGCCCGGCTGCGGAAGTAATTGCCGAATGAATGGCCATTCGCGTGTAACAGGTGGGCGTTGGTTGGGGGTGTTGTTGCCAGAAGCAACAGTTCGATTCCGCACCGAATTAGGGGTAGCTCTGCCCCAGGCAACAGTCGCAGCAGCAGCAGCAGCAGCGAAAGCAAACAGGCTGTTTCGCCAGCTAGCCAGGCCTACCCAAAGCCACCCACTCAACCCACCCAACCCACTCGGTCACCCGGCCAGGTACATGCCTCCGAAACTCGACTGTTTTCCCGTTTTGCGGCCATGCGCAGTTTGTTTCATTCAAGTTTCGTTGCAATCGAAGCTTTAATTCAGTTGCTCGTAGGCGTCCCTTGGTTCAAGCTGTGTTTTCGCCTTTCGATGCGTCAAGTGCATTTCTGTGTAAACATACTGCAGACCAACTTTTTTGCAAACTGCAAGAAGCACTCATTAAGGCTATGGTAAGTGCCATTCAATTTATTTCAAGATCTTATTTGCACAACCTTTGCATTGGGCCAAGGGCCAAGTGCAGCTTTTGTGCTCAGCCTGTTGCCAGGACAACAGGTGGCTCAGTGACTTATATTCAATTTTCTTCAAGTAAAAGAACACTTAGAACTAAGATTCTACTCCAAATTAATGCATGTTTAACAGTGATTCTAATTAACTTACACAGTCAAAATTATGTCTAAAATTTATTTGGAAGGATTTAGTTTTATAGGGCATTACATAATCAATCCATTTTTGATACTTAACACATTTAAATCTAGTATTTTAAAACAAGTTTTCTTGCCGATTTAAAACTACAACCCTAGTTCAATTTTGATTTTTGTTATTTAAGTAAATTTCTTATTAATTATTATATATTTTTTTTTTTATTTAATTTATATTCAAACTTATCCCATTAACTCTAATATATGGAAATGAAAAGAAGTCGCAAAATAATCTGATTAAATTAAAATTACCTCAGTATAAATTACTTACAACTTACTATATCCACAAAAATCTCAATCAAAAAACAATTAATATAAGTAATTAAACAAAAGAAGAAGCCAGCTTAAGCATTTTAATACACTTCAACAACTTGCCAAAAGAAAATGTTTCCTTTTTCCAATGCTAACTTGGTTATGTAAGTGTGGAACGCTTTTCACGCAACTTCCTTTGCCACATTGCGCGTTGAGCACTTGGCTAATTAATTAGTTTGTTGGTCTTAACTGTGATTCCATTATAGCTTGTGTCTCAAAGGGTTATGCACACACACTCAAACCCACACACACACATAGATATAAATAGTTCATAGCATACAAGAGCGCTAATGAAGTTTTCACAAGAAAAAGCAAAGCTCAAAGGCACATAACGCTGGTAAATGGTATCAGAACACATACATATGTAGATATTAATATGCGTCTGTGTCTACCTTAATAAATCTGTGCAGATGCAATCCCAATCCCAATGCTGCTGCAGTGGGCAAGTGGCACGACTTAATGCCGATGAAATACGAGCGAAAGCCCGAATGAAATATCAAATAAATAGCAATAACAATAACAGCAGAACAGAGCAGAGCAGAGCAGCGCAGTAGAGCAGAGCAGCGCAGCCAAGCTTGGCAGCGCAGAGCTTTTTCACAAGCAACAGCTTCGCCCACGTAACGCGCTCCACATGTACACGAACACACGCACATGCCAAAGCATCGCACTCGCTCTCACTCACTCTCGCCTATGTGTTGTTCCGTGCGGTCGCTTCGTGTGGACTGTGGGCTGCATGTATCGTTGTATTTGTGTTGTTCGTTGCTCGCGTTCCTTTCGCATCGTATAAAGGGCCAAAGCGTCGCGAATTTGATGTCACTCTTGGTTCCGTCTTGACTGTGGCTGGCTGGTGAAGAGTAGTTCAAGCGCGAGTCCTTGTAGCTAAAGAAGAAGGCGTAGGAGTGACGCCATGTTGTGAAAAGTGTCTACCATTTTTATTTGCCGTCGTCAAATAACACACACACACAGAGCCACACACAAAACACAACTAAACAAAAAAGGAACTGCAACACTTTAAATGTTGGCAGCGTGAATAGAAACCAAAAGAAAAACTGAACAAAAAGACGACCAAAGTGCAATTTTTCACATTACCAGACGTCCAAAAAAAAAGAAAGAAGGAAGCCGAAAGAGTCCATTGATTTGTTTGTTGGTAAGCATTGTGGGCGTTGTGTCAATAAGTCAGCTTGAAACTCACTCAATGTCTTAATATAAGTATATGTAACGATGTATCAATGTGTCCATGTTTTATAATAGGCTTTATTAAAGCCCACTTTTGTCCGTTGATAAACTGTTACGAACGCGTTCAGGCTAAATAAATTATGACGCTCGCACAGTTCTAAAAAAACGCAGAAAAAAAAAGGAACTCAACAAACTGTTGTTGGATAACAAGAGCGGCTAAGTGAAGAAAAAATATGCAAAAAGGGTTACCCATAAATATTAAAAGACCGCCTAATTAGTCGTTTTAGCAGAAAAAGCAGCCTCTGGGTAAAAACACATATATACATATATATATATATATATATATATATATATGTATATACGTTTGTATGTGTATACATATCTACTCAATCTGCGCTGTCAATTGAATTTGTCGCCAAATTCGATTGCTGGGCAAATGCGTTTGGGGCCCGACAAATAAATATCCAGCATGAAAATGTAATTATGTTGCCGCTGCACGAGCCAATTTGCATGTCCTGCCCAGCGACAGGCAGCCACATCCTGTATGTATAATAAAAGCCAACAGTTAGTGGCAGCTCTTGGCCCAGTTGATGCTGTCTATCAAATTGGACAGCGCACGGCAAAAGCATGAAAAAATTACAACAAACATATCCTGGCCGTATAATTCTTTAGTTCTATCAATTTATATAAAACCTATATTTACTCTGCTTATACTTATAAGAACATAACACATACGCACTGTTGTACACGCAATTTTAAACCCATGAATTTGCGACAAAAGCAACCGCAAAATCCTTCACAAACTTTTCACATTTTTTATTTATAAGCACAAACAAGTAATATGGCATCAAAAGCTAATCAGAAAAGCAATTTTCTCATGTGTACTTATTTTTTTTTTCATATTTTATATATATACATTTCTGCAACTGAATTATGGTTAGAGCAAAGTCCTGTTGTTTAAATGGAGTTGCTGTCAAATAAATTGAGTTAAGCATTGACATAAGCCTGGGCTGCATTTTCCATTTTCCAGTGAAAAGGATACGATTCAGATTTGCATGTAAAGCAAATATTTCTGAGAATTTAGACAAATACGTTTTTAATTCTGGTTAACTGTTGACAACATTGCGAGTTTCTTGGAATTGTCAGAGGAAGAAGATTAAACTGAAGGTTATATTCGATTTTTAGAATTGCCTTTAATAAAGAATGCCTTTTATTCACGTATGGAAAAACTTTCCTTTGCATAAACATTAATCATGGCTCTTAAAAATGTATCCAAGTCAATATCTGAAAGTGGTTTAGATTTATGTATTTGAACCCAACAGCTTTGTAAGTTGGCTAAAAGCATATTGGACAAGTTTTTATTTGCCCAACATTATGCAAATGAAATGTCCAGAAGCATAAAATGGCTGCAGTCAAGACTAAGCAATGATATAACGCGAAAAGTAAATTAATTTCATGCTGTTGCGACTTTGGCCGGGCGAAGTGTTTAATCCAAGACTAAGACGCAGCAGCGCCGCATTTGGCTTAGACAAGAGCCAGCCAAGCAGCAGTAATAATATTATAATAATAAAAACAGAGCAAAAAAAAAACAACACAATAACATAACACAAAAACAACAGCTGCGGGCGAGACGCTCAGGAAGTGGGCGGGGCCAGGGGCCAGGGGCCACAATAGTGGATATGTATAGCAGCTGCCTTGACATTTAATGGCGCTCAAAGGCAACGTCTATCATAAATTCCAGCGCAAAATGAAAAGCAAATGTGAGGGGGCTGAGCACACACACACACACACACAAGCACACACACACACACACACATATATTTTCTATGAACTATGGGTGTGTATGCGTTGACGTTGGGCATAAAGAGACCGCAGAGCAAGCACAAAGCAACAGGCAGAAGGCGGCACTGTGGCGTATACGTTATATTACGTATACGCCCGATTTGTTTTTGCGCTGTGAGCACATTTCATTCATCACGACAACTATAGCATACTTATGTGCGCCGCAAATAAAAGTCACCCGGCCCAGCGACAAGTGCCGGATATGTTCGTCATTGGCATCCTTGCAGCACTGCAAATAATTGTTGAGAAAAGGTCGTCGAGGCAACGTTGGCGTCGCCAACGGAATCCAGCCGCACACACTTTGGAATTTTATTGATTTATATGCGGCTGCGTCAGCGGTTCATTAGTAATCCAGATGAGAAAATAATTGAAATGCCTGCCAAACAATTTGCATAGTTATGCGAGCAACACCTCAACAAAAATTCACATAGCTAAAAGTAAATACATACATATATATGTATATGTAAAGCTTTACATAAACTTGGTTCCCCCAATTGACACCTGATATCTGACACCTGCTCCTTTAAAAAGTGCAAATGTAATTAAAACTTTTTTTTAACTTACGCTTACCTGAAACGTGCCTGGCATAAAATCTTATTAATGCGTTTATCCTTTCGCTTTTTTTAATGCTTACCTTTGGCAGCCGCATTTAAGCGTCGTCTTTTAGGATGGGAGGCCGATTCGTTGTGGAGGCTGCGGCCCTGCTGGGACTGCTCGCCGTTGTCCTGGCGACGCCTCCGCGCACCGCCTACTCACTGCAGGCGGCCGTCGATGAGCTGCATCGCCGCGAGGCTGCCAAGTATCCTTTGAATGCTCCGCCTCCGTCGGCGCACTTTGGCGCCGATCAAATGGACGACTGGGATGAAGGTGAGTGAAATCGAATAATTGCCAAACAGGACATTCAGGGGGGACAATTGCAACTGGACACCTTCATAGTTAAGCAGTCGCCTAATGAGCAGCTGCCTTTGAATAGCAGCGCAATTTGAGCTGGTTAAGAATCGTAGACATCATTAAAAGGACTTTGGCTTGAGCGGGGAAAATCTAGTCTTAAATTATAGTTGTTTAAAAAATTGCACCTGGTTGGCACTAATTTGTAGTATTTATATTATTTAATATACCCTTAGCACCCAATTAAGAATAGATTAAAGCATATATTTACACAATAATTAGATTGCACCCCTAATAAAAAACGAGTGCTGATTGTGAGTAGTTTAAATTAAATCAACTTTTAATTATATATAAATATTAATAGCATATTATTTAAAATGCCTTTCTTTGCGATTCTCATGTGCGTAAGTTAAGCTTCAGACTTGTAAAGTGAGGTATAAATTAGAGAGAGGAAGATATCCCAAGCTGCTGTGACAGACAAGATCAGGTGATAGAGAGAAAGAGAGAATGAGAGAGATAACTAAAGAGAACGAAATGGGAAAGATAGAAAGAGAGAGAGAGAGAGAGAGAGTGATCAAGAGCGAAGTCAAATAAGTAAAGAGATAAGCTCTCGAAGAAAGGAAGATGAAGTTGAGAAGTACAAAAGAAAGAGACACAACAAGATAGAGAGAGAGAGAGAGTGTGCAAATAAACAGCTTTTTATACATTTTCTTACCCATGGTATTTATAAGTAACCCCATGCTGATTAGGTAACCCCCATAAACTAACTGTTCAAGCGCACAGAGACTGTCGCCCTATGCTGAAAATAAACTCGTCTCAAGAATGATATAACGAGATTGTGAAATTTAAAAGCCCCGGGCGCAATCACGTGCGTATGTTGTAACTTAAGGTGGGTAAATCGCATAATCTGAACTTAATCTGCCCGAGACAGCCCGGGACGGGACAGCTGTCAGCGGCAGGGAAGCCAAGAAAGCAATCCCTAACTGATACCAAAGCGGCGGAAGGGAAGATTAAGTGAGAAAGTGAGTGGGGGGGAGGGAGATAGCATAATCAGCATCAGCTGGAACCCGCATGTAACAGAGCACGTGACCCGTTGCCTGTCACCCACACACACACACACACACACACTCACACCCACACACTCACATTTTTTTTTCGCACATTGATTTTGCTCTGCCTTTTCTTTCCTGGCGTGCACATTTTTGCAGATAGCGATTTATTTGGCACCGGCAACAAGTATAAAAATCGGAATCGCCATAGAATAAATAAGGCACTTGCCAAGTATTTAGAGCGCGAGAACGATAACTATGATGTGGGCGGATTGGGCGCCCCCTTCGATGGTTACGAGTTCGACGACGAGCGCGAACAGCAAACGAATCCTTCGAATCTGTTTATCGACGAGAAGCGAAAGCGCTCATCGTCCTCCTTCAGGGAACGCGATGAGCAGCAATACGGTAAGTGACCAGCACCTAAGGGGCGGGCTACTCAGTTATATATATAGTATATATATATGTATTTATATATATATATATATATGTTTTATGCGTGTCCACTTGAGTGGCTCAAATGGATTGGGATAACAATGCTTTTCGCTTTTCAGCTAAAACCACTTAGCTCAGATTAACTTGTGCCCAAGTGTTGTGTGTGTGTGCGTGTGTGTGTGTGTGGACTTAGGCTCCAACTTGAATGATAAATGCAACGAGCTGGAATCAAGCAAGCATCCTGCCAGCCTTCCTGTCATTTGATTTAATGGCTGTGCTTGAAAGGTCGCCAACACACACACACGCACACACAGACACACTCTCACACACACACTGATACACTTATGGCATTAATTAGACAAGTTGAATTTATAGTCTCGAGCCTGTCAAAGCAACCTGTCCTGATTTCACTGAAGGTCAAACTCATAACACGCGTCTTTCCCCTTCGCCTTCCTCCTTCTCCTCCTCCTCTCTCCCCACAGAATCCGCGCCTGTCGGCGGCTCCGTTTTTCGCGAGCGGGAAAATCTTGGCGGCGAGCAGACGCACAGCGAGCTAACCGAGCAGTTCCTGCGCGAGATCGAGGAGGCCAGCGAGCACGAGCGCCAGGAGCGCTACAAGGCCGCATTGCGTCAGCTGTGGGAGAAGTATCAGCAGCAGGAGAACGAGATACGCAACGGAGCAGGAGCGGGAGCGGGAACTGGAGCGGGAGCTGGAACTGGAACGGGAGCTGGAGTTGGGGCTGGGGCTGGCGACGAGGAGCAGCTGGAGGAGCAGCCGCTGTTTGAGCAGAAGAAAAGGATGCGCATGCCGCCGTATTATCTGCTGATGCAGAAGAAGCGCTCGTATCCGGTGCTGCCCTGGCTGCCGTACAACGCGGACAAGAAGAAGCGTTTCCCGGTGGCCAAGCGAGCGGCGGGCGGATCACCGCTGGCCAAGACCGACGAGCGTGTGGCGGAGGAGCTGAGCGAGCTGTTTGGCAAGCCCGTCGAGCAGTCCCAGCCCGAGGAGAAGAAGAAGCGCTCCACCGAGGAACAGCTGAAGCCGGCGCCAACCACCCACGTGCCGGAGTCAACCGCCGCCACGGCCACCGCCCTGGGCGATATGCGTCTAGAGATCAACTTTCAGCGTGTGAATGTCACCAACGGAGCAGCCAAGGAGACGCCAACTGAGCAGCCTCCAAGGGCAGCGAGCACCGGGGAAATGGTGGCCCATGGACACGCTGGACATCATCGCAAGCGCAGCGAGCATCACTCGGAGGAGGAGTACGGCGAGCACGAGGAGCACGAGGAGCACGAGGGCGAGGGCGAGGAGAGCAGCGACGAGGACGACCACGACGAGTTCGACGAGGACGAGGAGGGCGAGAACGACGGCGATGCCGGCGAGGGCGATGCCGGCGAGCGACGCCGCAAGAAGAAGCGCGCGGCCACCGCCAAGCACATGCACGGTCCGAGTGTGGGTCATCTGATGCTAAGGGCCAAGAAGTCCATTGACTGGTCGCAGTACTTCGGCCTGGATCGCAAGAAGAAGTCCGAGCAGATGAACGAGTAAGTCCAGCATTGTCAACTCCAACAAGATCCCTTTGAGAGTCCTTTTTTCCAGTGCTGAGTCCAAGAAACGCAGCCTCAGCGACGAGAGCAACAACAACGAGGAACAGGACGAGGACACGCAGAAGAAGAAGCGCGACTTGGATCCGGAGAAGCTGGAGAGCATGGACAAGAAGTTGCAGTCCATCGAGGACTTCATCATTGATGAGACCATCAAGTATACGGGCGCCCACGAGGGCATCAAGAACCAGGACGAGATACGCAAGCTGAAGGAGCACGTCCTGTCGCGTCTGGCCACCGCCTACAGCCTGGAGAAGATGCGCCGTGCTCTGGACAAGCTGCGTCAGTCCGTGGACACTGAAAATCATCTGTTGCGCAATGTTATCGAATCCGAGTCCGAGGAGAACGCGCTGGACAATCGCTGGCCAGCCAAGAAGCGTTTTAGTGTCAAGAAGGAACAGGTCGAAGAGCTGGCAGAGTAAGTGCAGCAGGGTCCAAAAAGGTTCCATTCGTGTTAATCCCTCTCTTATCCTAGCGATCCGCCGCAGTCGAAGAAGAAGCGCAGCGGCTACTTGCGCTATCCGGAGCAGCCCAACAACATGGAGGAGGCGCTGACCATGAACAGCGCTCCCTACGAGAGCCTGAACGACGCCTATCTGGGCAACAAGAACTACATCATTGGATCCAATCAGTGTCCCATCATTGAATCGATGGCCGAACGTTGCCGCAGCGTGGATCTCATCTCGGGCGATCTCAACCAGGAGCTAATGCCGCTCTGTGGAGTACATCAAATTTGTTATCTTTGTGTAAGTTAAAGTGGCTTAAACTCCATATATATTGTTTACCATATTGTCTTGTCTTGCCTTGTGGGCGTGCAGGGCGCCTCGCAGGTGGCCTGCGACTATCAGTATCTGGCCGAGGCGGACACCATTTGTGGCAGCAGCAACGATTGCCAGGCGGCCGCCCGTTCCGTGCTGATGATCCTGCGTGGCACGCCCGGGCGCCAGTTGGGTCCGCGCGAGTGTTTGAAGAATCCCTGTTTGTATCGGGCCATGCGGGAGATTGGGCTCTAAGCGAGCGAGCGAGTTTTAAAGCCAAACGAAAACATTTCTTAACGTCCTTTTGTGTGCGTTTAAAAAAAATACAACAAAAATACTAATGAAAACAAAGAAACTTTGCTGAAACTAGCAAATCAAATATATAAATTTAAAAATATATATATGTATATGTATATGTATATGTATATATATATACATGAATACATATATTCTATAAGCAGTTAAAATATTTGGAAACATTTTGCTGTTGCCAGACACACATTAAAAAAAAGAATGGCAACAGTTCAACAGAGACCTAAAATACACTTAAAAGCTATAGGCTAACATGAACTTCGAGCTACAATATAAATGTATACCCAGTAATTGAACATTTATTAATCCCGAAATGCAGTAGACACCAGATGTTGTCCTGGACGACAACATCAACAACTAAATGAACAGTTTTTTGAATGTGAAGCACAGGTTTTTAAGAAAAACACATTTAATCTATATACTCAGATATATATATATATATACATATTTGCAAGCTTCTTAGCTACAAGAATATACAAAAAAAAAAAAAAAATAAATAACTAACAAGCATAATATAATCAAAATATTCATATAGATTATTCATAAATGTATTAACGGTTATTATGTGTACGATTTCGCTTGGTAGATAAAGAAAACAAATCCCTTAAAACACACACAATTTAAGAGACAAAAACCAAAGTAGCTCTCGCTGGCAGCTACAAAAACACATCTATATCTGATAAATACCGCCCATCCAATCATTATAAGGCCCAATGTGACACAACCGACATATTCACATATATATTATTTATCCTATGAAGAGAGACGACAAACGCGCTGCAAACGCAAACAAAAAATAGTTGAGAAAATATCTAAAATCAAAAAACTAGAAAAAAAAATAAATAAATAATATATAATCATATCTATATGTTTACATAAATGAGTATATTAAGTATGGCAAGTTTATAATATCTTTTTTCTAAATGTATGTTAAACTCTTCGAAGAGCCCAACATAACACTTTTAAACAGAGAATTAATGCGATAAGTGCATATTCTTCAACGATATATTAACCAATTTAAAATGTACTGTACACACGTAATCGTGAAATAATGCAGACAATTTTTCTTCAAACATATAGATGTGAACGATTTCGACTGTTACTTATTGGTGTCATAAAATATTCATGATATTTATTATTGTGCGTGCGCATGTCTACGAATAAAACATATACTTAAATGTGTTTCAGTGTAAAAACAATAAATGAAAATAACTAAGACAAATATTCTTTAAAAATCTATAGATGTGATTATATAATATACATAAGGCAAATGATAATGGCAAATGAAGAATTCAGCAAAGAACATAAACAAAATACATAAATGGAATTTCCATTATATTAAATCAAAATATTATTATAAATGTATTTACATATATATTGATGTATGTATATGATCAAGTTTGACAAAGAATTTATTGAAAATCTTATATGATATATATATATATATTGCTATACAGTTATAAATGTAAAATATATAAGCGAGGTCTCTGAAACTACGTTTTAAACTTGCTACAAATATTGAAGAAATAAAAGAAAGTGGTGGAGGCCTCGAAAAAAAACACACTTACTTGTTTAAATGCTTACCTAAAGCTTTGTAATTTTGAAATGCTGATATTCCTGAATCTTTTCGATGCATAAGTATATTTGCTTATTTAAATATCTCTGTTTGGCGCGCAACTTTCGAACAGTGTTGATTAAGGTCGCAAGTTCCCAGCTGCTTTGAAACAGAGTTTCCATTGCTTGTGCTGTCTGGTTTAGAGTTGTCACGCTTGTCTGTTTGCCACATCAGAATAAATTGTTGCTTTTTGTTGTGTGTTTAAACAATAACACCAGATCAGGGTTAAAATTTTGTTAAAATAAATTAATAGTATGTTTTAAGCAGTAACAAATGTGAGCTCGTCTGACTACTAATGTAACTGCAGCAAATGTGATCAACGTTGATATCGTCAAAACTTAAACACGTCAGATCTTTGTGCAGCATCCGTTGCCGATAAAAAAAAAGCAACAACATCAACATTTATCAATCGGAACCCAAGCAGCATATCTAGAAGTTGCACAGCTGAAGGCCTAAAAGCGTCAAACAGCCACAAAGTCAACTTGGCGTTTTTAAACTTTTGACGAAATCAACACTCACGACAATGGCGGAAACGAACATCGATGTCAGCGGCGAAATGCAAGTACCTCCGCGTCCAGCTGGTGGTCAGAACAGATTCGGCTTCGATATACAAGGGTGCGTAACAAACGCTTCGCTTTTAGTTTTCCAGCAATAAATAAATATTGTTTTATTTTTCGATTTAAGGCTACCCTCATTGCAAAGTTTGCCCAATCCCACGGATTTGATATATTTGGTACGACGATCCCTTCGTCCATGGACTGTGTTCTTCAACTTGAGCAACTTCAAGACCGCAGTTAGCATGCAACGTCTGAACAATCGTGTTATGCGCAATCTATCATATTTCCAAAGCAACTACATATTCGTATTTTTTGTGCTGATGATCTACTGTCTGTAAGTACGCCGATACGTTAACGATCGCTGCAACTGTTTAAATATTTGTTCATCATTTAGAATTACATCGCCTCTCACGTTGCTGGTTTTAGCCGCTGTGGCATATGGCTGTCACAAAATACGTACAGCTAATAAAAGTGTATCCATCGCTGGTTACCCCATGTCACCGAAGCAGCAAATCGTAGCCCTCAATTTGGGTTCGGCGCCCGTGCTATTCCTGGTAGGAGCTGGTGCCGTGCTATTCTGGACACTGGGAGCTTCCTTTTTTGTTGTTTGCTTACACGCGGTATTCTATAACATTGATGCAATTGTAACTGAGGAGAACGAAGGATTTTTGGCGCAGGTCGTCTAAGCGACGATGGACAACCAATCGAATAATTACTGCTGATGTTAATTCGTAGCAAGATAATTGCCACACAGGGGCCTTATTAGACACTAAGTTGCAATATATTTATATTTATACCGAAAGCGATATATAGTTAAGTTATAAAAACCGCGACAACGTTGCTTAAGACGTGTTATGCAAAAGAAGTAAAAGAAAATACACAACGAAAAACGATTTCAGATGGGTTTGTTCTTTTTTTGTTTTTTTTATTAAATATTGCACATAATATGTATATATTTGTGTACTTAAAGCAATTGGCAAAAGTATCGCAACAGTAGACGTTGTGGAATGGTCAGAAAGTATACACAGTCACATGGATAACTAAATAAATACAAAATAAATATGGTAATCATAAAAAAATTCACTGAGGTATTTAGAACTAGAACTAGGAATGCTTAGTAAGCTTTACAAAATAGATAAGTCTCTTGGTCCAGGTGTGTGTGTGTGTGTGTGTGCTGGCATTTAGGCAAACTGTGAGAGCGTTGCCGTCTCCTGCTCCTGCTCCTCATCGCTGGCGTTCTGATCGAGCTTCTCGAACCCATTGCGATCGAGCAGGCCGCCCAGCTTGAAGCCATCCGTCTTCTCCCAGGCGTGCCGGCGACTGTGTGTGCCGAATGGCAGGCAACCTGTTGAGACCGCACCAACAACAAATGACAAATTAAATGGGAAAAACAATGGAAACACACAAAAGATATATAACATATATGTTTATGTACAGGGCATGCAGTCAACGCTTTCACATGCAGCGACAGTTGGTTAAGTTAATTCATTCGCTGCAAATTGAAACATAAAAAAACAAAAGACACTTAAGAGTAGATTATTATTTAGATTGTATAGATTTGTGTATGTATTTTGTATAAAAAATATATATATGTGTATATATAGGAGCTGCACACAAAAAATGAGATTACAAAATGAGGGCGCACAATCATGTAAGAAATCTTACATGAGGAATGCAAAAGAAATCACCAATAGTCAACTTAAAAGTAAATTATATGCAAGCATTTTACACACAACTACAAAATGGAACGGAAGTATAAGTGGATTGGTTAGCACAGACTTTGATTGGAAGCGGCCAGCTTGCGATAGACCAAATCATTAGGCGGCATCGCGCTGATCGCTTGATTACCTCGTTTGCGGCGACGCGCCATGATCAGCGCCAGTGCGAAAGTTGAGCCGGCAAACAGTAGCATCAGTGTTGCCACCAATATGGCCTTGCCGCTGGGATGATGACGCGTCGTCGTCGCATCCCCATTGCCAACAGCTTCGGCTAAAGCGGCTGCTGGGACGGCATCGTTGGCACCGCCGACCTTCAATGCCGACAGGGACATGGGTTTGGCCAGTGATTTGTGTATGAACTTGTGTATGCGCGTCGGATTCAGTTCGGCCACATAGATCGCATTGCCGTCCGAAGTAACGGCCACATCGTGGGGATTCTCGAATTGTAGACTATTCGGGCCGAACTTGGAGACCAACTGTTTGGTGCGCATGCTCATCACAAAGCCGTGCACCTCGTTGTAGTGCTGTGGCGGAACGCCCAGTTCGGCGGTGGGTCCATTAACGATTACCAACTCACCGCCTGGCAAATTATCATTCAAAATTAACATATGCATTTCAAATCTGGTCAAATAACCGCACTTACCAGATGCAGGTGTATATGCCATGCTGAACAGACGATCGCCAATTAGCGGATTGTGATACTGGGAATGAAAGCTGCCGTTGTTCGAGAAGAAGCACTGCACGCGTCCATTTTCACGATCGGCGGCGCACAGCAGATCCAGCTCGGGCACCAGCGTCAGTGCATGCGGAATGGCAAAGAAATTGGGCAGGGCCACATCGTACGATAAGCCAGAGAAAGAATTTTGTCCCCAGACGAGTATCTGCTGGCCCTGTTTCGAGTACTTCACAATGCGTGCGTTACAATAGCCATCGGCGACGAAGAAATCACCATTGTTCAGTACAGCCACTGCGGTGGGCTTGCAGAACTTGTTTTGGCCAATGCCGGGATGAAACGCGGTGCCTAGGGTGAGCAGTGGCTTACCACCCTCGCCGCGCGGTGGGAATTTGAATACCTGATGCAGCGCCACGTCGGTTACCCAAACATTGTCCTCAGGATCGATGCTCAGACCGTGCGGCAGGTAAAAGCTGCAGGCAAAAAAAGGATTTAGCTAAAGCAACAGGCAAAATATAAATGTAATGGGCAAGGGCTTACAAGTTTTTACCCCATTCGTAGAGGACTCTGCCGGATTCGGGCTCTAGGCCGAGAACAGTGCTCTGCTTAATCGGACCTCTGTTGCGCTCCTGGTACACATTTGAGTTATTGAACGTATTTTGCTCCCAAATGCGATCCACTCTGTGAAACATGACCACATTGCCGGCCTTATCGAAGCTAACCGCAGTAACGGCGCCCAGTTTCACATCGTTCGCTGGCCAGGCATTCTGGTAGACGTAGGCTAAAAGAAAATGGTCAATGATGATGATTCGGTATGGGTCTTAGGCTGGGCTCACTTGTGTTGAGTTTGGCAAGTTCAGTCTTCACGTCGGTCACTTCCTGCTTGGCGCGCTGCGGCCAATTGATTTCAGCGGCTCCGACACCTTTCAGCATTTGCTGCAACCGCTCGCTGTTGCTACCGCTGCCAATAGCGACATTTTGCAGATAACGTTGAGCACTTTGGTTCTGTGAATTGATTGCAGTAAACAGCGTTTAATTAGCATATAGTATCAAATTTGCCACGGAATCATAAATTCCTCTATTCGCACACACACACACATACACGCACACATACACACATGTGGGTGTATGCGTGTGACATCAGAAAACAAAATCGATAAACAAAACATCTGTGGACTCATTTAAAACAGAAAACATATGTTGGCTTTAGCGCATAGCGAATATAATTAACACGTTTAGCCATGAAATCACCTCGGTCACCGCCACAGACGTAACCAGCTGGAGACAGGAGCTCCAGAGGACACAAATTGCCAGGTGACGACAGCAGCTACGTATACAGTTGTTGTTTTCGTTGTTCTTGTTGTTGGTGCGCGTCATGTTTGCTCATGAACTTAAGATGCAAATCGCGTGTGATTGGAATGATGATCGTGGGTCTGGGAAACAGCTTAGACAGCCTCAATTCCCGTGCTATTTACACTACAGTCAGTGTCAGTAGAACAATAAATGTCTTATGTCGCCGTAGCAGCCATTTTAACTGGTTGATTGTTTGAACAGCTGTTAGAGTGGCCAGCTTAAGCTTTAACTTATTGTCCGCATGTATGGTCACCCTAACGATAAAATTATACAATTCACAATAGTAACATTTCTCTTCGTTGGCGATAAGCATTCTTTTAAAAATTGAATCGATACGAGTTGTGTATAAAAACCGTTCAACAGTAATAAACATTTAGTCTATAGTCTTGAATCAAACAAGTGACATTTGCGCAGCTCGTCTAAACGCCGCTAAACTAAAGTGAATAAGTCACGGAAGTGACTTTGTGACAAAGGCAATTCGATTTAAATCATTGCGGACACTAACCGCACTTGCAGCCACTCTACACTGTTTCACAATGAAAGTTGTAAATCATGGAATATTTTTAATTATCGCAGCTGTTGTATGCGTCGCCGCATATAAAGAAAGAGATCTGCCCTATCAAAATAGCTTTATTAATCCCTATCCGCGATTCAAATACTACAGCGATGGCGTTGATCCGGGCGAGCCGCTCTTCCTCACGCCCCTCATCAACAACAATTCAGAACCCATGGACGTGGTGAAGGACATGGCGCGCGTGACGGGTCCACAGTTTCTAGGAGTTGACAGTTACTCGGGCTTCCTGACCGTCGATGAGGCCCTCAATTCGAATTTGTTCTTTTGGTATTTTCCGGCAGAGGAGAATCCCGCGAATGCGCCAGTTGTGCTCTGGCTTCAGGGCGGGCCCGGCGCCTCCTCGCTAATAGGCCTGTTTATGGAAAACGGCCCGTTGCAGGTGGTTACCGAGAATAAGCTGAAAAGAACAAAGTACAGCTGGAGCCGCACACACAATCTGGTCTACATTGATAATCCCGTGGGCACCGGCTTCAGTTTCTCCGACCGTGACGAGGGCTATGCGCGCAACGAATGCGACGTGGGCCACAATCTGCACGAGGCCGTCATCCAGCTGTACAAACTTTTCGAGTGGAGCAACAGCTCGGGCTTCTGGATCACAGGCGAGTCCTATGCGGGCAAGTACGTGCCGGCCCTGGCTTATCACATACACAAGGCTCAGTTTGGGCACGACAAGGGGCCCAACTATATACCGCTTAAGGGCATGGCCATTGGCAACGGGCTGTCCGATCCGCTGCATCAGCTTAAGTATGGCGACTATCTGTATCAGCTCGGCCTGATTGACGACAATGGATTGAGCAAGTTTCACAGTGCTGAGGCAGCTGGCGAGGCGTGCATTAGGGAACATGACATGGACGGCGCTTTTGATATATTCGACTCTCTAATCCTGGGCAATCTGCCCAATGGTTCCCTGTTCAAGAACCTGACGGGCTTTCATTGGTACTACAATTATCTGCAAGCCCACGACGAAGACTTTGTCTCAACACTGGGCAACTTCCTGCAGGCCGGCGCCACGCGTCTTGCTATCCACGTGGGCAACATGTCCTTTCACGACATGGACAAGGACAACAAGGTGAAGATGTTTCTGAAAAGGGATCACATGGAAAGCGTGGCGCCTTGGATCGAGGAGCTATTAAAGTATTATACCGTGTGCATGTACAGCGGCCAACTGGACATCATAGTCGCCTATCCATTAACGCGCAACTATCTGAAGCTTTTAAAATTCCCAGGCTCTGAACGATATAAGACCGCGCCCCGTAAAATCTGGCGCGTTGATGGCGAATTGGCCGGTTACGTGAAACAGGCCGGCCATCTAATTGAAATACTTATCCGGAATGCAGGCCACTTAGCTCCGCTTGACCAGCCCAAATGGGTCTACGAAATGATTAACCATCTGACTCACTACGAGCATTAAATGTGGTATTTGCAACGTGAAAATAATTTTTCACAATAGAGCTGTGAACGTATTTATATTTTAATTAGTAATGTAAGCAATTTTAAATTATTATACAACTGTATTTTTATATTTTCCATTTATTAAAAACATAAAACTATAATTTTATGGATTTCTTGTTTGTACTTTTAAATTAAAAATCAAATATTTTTTTCGCGCTTTCGCTTAACATTTTGCGATGTTCTTTTAACAGTTGACTGTTAAGTAACATGGCCACTGTAGCTTTACAACACTGATTCAGCCGTTTTGTAACACTTAAACGCGCAACACACCCCGCTTCCCGCTTTGCCTAAATGCCATTATTATTTTTCGAGTTTCATCCACAGCCACAGTGCAAAATACGGCCGCACGTTAATAAATTATAGTAACTAACCATAACAATGCTAAACTAAAGCTTAAACCTAGCCCTAAACGTTCATCAACTTAATTTAAGTGTTAAAGTAGTTCTAAAAGTGTTTTTCTAATCGCTAAAAAATAAATTCTACCACGATGTAGAAAACAGCACGCAGCTAACAAAAAATTAAAGAGGTCGTCGTTATTGTTGTTGTTGTCGTCAGAGTCGTCTACTGTCGCTGTTAACAATAAATTGAAGTCCTATACATGTGGATTGGCAAACGCATTGGAAATCGCATTAGCTTGTTAGCCTAATGTGCGTTCTGATTACTGCATTTGCCCTGCTGCATACAAACTAAAAGACAAAAATACATTCGCTGCACGCAGGAAAAGAAGAAGAGCGAGCAGCAAAAGAAGGGGAAACGTCTAAGGTGAGTGCGCGCGGCATCAATACAAATGTAGAGCTGAGACTATTATGCCATATATGCAGTGGCGGCCGCCAACGGGGATCGCTACCGTGCACAGTTCAATGCACGACAAGCGCAGCGATCGTAACTGTCAAGAGAACCTGATTATATCAAATGGCAAATGCAGCTGCATTTTATCGAATTTCAGCAGCAAAACAACCACAAAAAAATTGAGCCTAGAATCTAGAAAAGTGCAACAAGACATATATGGGTAGTTAAAGAGGGTAAAGAGATCTTGTGAGGTAATGTCGAATGCACATTTCCCTTTTTTTTTTTTTTTTTAAGATACTCTTGGTGGTTGCTTCGTTTGCGCCCCTTTTTTAGCCGAGTCTCAAGCTCGCCGCGCCTGTCACAATTTGATTTAGGCACGTCTGTCGCGTTGTCGCGCTGGTTGCATTTAAATGCAGTTTACATCTTGTGCATGTTGCTAAAAGTGCGCGGCGCAAACGCAACACAAAGAGACACCATTTGTGTGCATTGTGTAGCCAATAAAAATATTTGCATTGTTAACTTTTGCCTATTGCAGCTGCACCACAACAACAAAAACAAAAACAACAACAACAGCAGCAGTAGCAGCAACGCCATCTGAAAGCTCATCATGCAGCATCATGTGCATGCTGCCAGGCCAACGCCACATCTACGCGCTCCTCATCATCACAATCACATGGCGCTGCCGCCACACGCCGGTCATCCCGGCATGGAGCAACATTTGGGCGCACTGACAGCGTCAATTGCAACACAGCAGCAGCAGCAGCAGCAGTCGCTGTCGCTGCAGCAACAGCCGCCGCCGCCGCCGCCGCAACGTGATGCCCATCATGGACGGTAAGCGTTTGAGAAGACATTGTGGACACAGTTTGTTGGCTTGTTTAGCATTGGGTGTTACCCCTGTTTTGGCGACGCCGTCGTGTCTAGGCGACGCTTCTCTCTATACGTTGCGGCAATTATGTTAATTCCTGTCACTGACAATCGCCTGTGAGACTCATCATCCCATTTTCTCAACTCATAAATTATAATTTCAGTGGCTCTTTGTTCTTTAGCGCTCAGCATGACTTCCGCTCGATAACGGGTTTGCCGCTACAAGCAGCTACAGCTAGCATCAGCTAGAAGCAACAGCAGAAACAACAACAACAGCAGCGTCTGCAATTATCCTTGACGTTCGTAAGGATCGCAGTGCGGCCAGTTCGCATTTTAGCTCAGTTTTGTCGCCTTTTGTTTGCGATCAGATGTTTCGCTCCAGCTCCAAGCAAACGGTTCGCCCTTGCCGACCCGCCAGTTGCTCTTCAGTCGCAACTGGCCTCGCACTCGCGCCGCATTGCGCATCCCCGTGTAGTCGCTATCGAGCGCTTGTCGTTTACGCTTATCTCGCGAGAGCATGTAAAAAAGATTTGTGACAGGTGACGATGCGAGCATTTCTTATAACTAAATGCCTATTTTTTGCATTGCAAAGTGAGCAATTAGTAAGCAAATTTAATGAGTTCTCTATTTTAAAATGTTCATAGCATAAGCTATCTTTGTGAAACATAAAGTATTTGTGGACACCCAATTTAAATGTGATTTCTAAGTCATATTCAAGTGAAAGCCGATTGTGCGCGAAACTTTTCTATTTACAATATCGCTTAATAATCAAAGTGATATTGCGATATTGAGATTTTTAATATTGATATTAAATACAAACTGTTGTCCAGTGAAAATATGTTCAGTAAGCTTTTCTACATTTTTTAATGTCGTTTAATATCATATTAAATATAATTTAAATTATATTTAATTATAATATTAAATAAAGATTTAAATAACTGTTCAAAGCAAAAAGTCGTGAGTGTGTGAAAAAGCTATCGTTAAATTAAAATAGCTTTTTTTTTTAGATGATTTTAAAAAAAGTTTCCCGGTTTTAAATTTGTATAATTTCATGAAATTGTGAAAATATAGGATGAACAAAATAGTACCTTTTAAATGCAATACCTCATAACTAAGAAAACAAGATAAAATTATAATATATATACATATATATAAATATTATGTTTATCCAGAGCTAACAATATTATAAAATCAATTAAAAAAATTATAAAACTTCAAAGTAATATTGCTAAGCTGATGAAATTAATAAGAGAATATAATAGTAAAAAAGAGAAGAAGAAAGAACTTCGAGATATTTTAACAGAAGACTGTTTAGAATCAAAATTATGAATGTTATTCTAAAATAAGAAATATTTTAAAATGTATAATTTAGGTAATTTGATTGAAAATCGTATAATGTTGCCGATTTCACAATATAGCCTACCAATTAATTAATAGAGTAACTCACGCGCACTTCAGATCCCCATTTCGTAGCTATATGCAAATTCAGCTACTCAGACTCTCAACTTAAACAGATTTGTTTAATCTCAACTCTCTGGCAATTTCTTAATAGATTTAGCGATAGCAAATTAACTCTCCCATTGAGCACAGCTACGTTTATTGGCCAACACGCGGTCATCCACAGGATTGAAGGATTTTCAAATGTAAACCCTATTTGTGTCCCTCTTCCCCGTGTCGCGTCCTGCTCCTCGCTCCTCTTCTTTTGCCTCGGGGTGTTCGCGGTAGGTGCGTCTCAATTGAAGCTGACAGTTGGCGAAAAATGACACGATGCGTAAAAGAATGCGGCTTTTGTGCTTTGTTAGGGATTTCTGCCATTGTTTGTGCCTCACCGCTGTTGTCTGTAGCTGCAACAACAACAACAACAACAACAGCAGCAGCAGCAACAAGGGGCACACAGCCCAAAGGGTGAACCACGCCGTTTGCCTCTGACCGTGTGTTTTGTTTTGTTGTGTTTGTTTTCGATGGCCACTCAATATGGCATTTTATGTGCTTAGCCCGGCACTTTGTGTGCGCTCGAGCAGTCAAAGTTTATTATTTCCATGCGATTCCACGGCAGATAGCAATATTGTAGCTAAAGAAACCTTAGAATATAGTTTAAAGTAGCTGCCAGTTTTCGAAGTGTTTAATTAATCATAATAAAAAAGATTTCATCAATGTTTTATTGGCATATCCATTCCAAGATCGAACTTTAATACAGGACTGTGCTTTAATAACCAAACGTTCAATTAGTCAATGAATGATTTAATCAAAATAATCAGTTTTTATATATTGTATATAAGCTTTAGTAATCAAATTAAAACAAGTTAACAAAATTTTGTTGACCCGGCTTAGAATGTTTAAAAAACAAATGCAATTTCTAAATTACATTTAGCATTACATCTTGCTTTTTTTTTTTTTGAACACATTTTTTAAACTTCCTTTTGCAGCCTAAACCATCATCTGCATCAGCAGCAGCAGCAGCAGCATATTCTTCAGCAGCAGCAGCAGCCACAACCGAATGCCGCGTATCTCAACAACAGCAGCAATACCAACAGCAACAGCAACAACAACAACAACAGCAATAATAACAATCCAATGCAAAAGTTACGACAGCAGCATTTGAACAACAACAGCAATGGTCATCTAACAAAATGTAATCAAGTGCCACCGCAGGCCTACAATCATCTGGCTGCCAATCCGCTGGGGTACGGCCAACTGCCGCATCACATGGCACATCTGGGCGGCTATGCGGCACAGCCGCCGCCACCAGCAGCGTTGCTGAGCGGCAAGCCGCCGCACTATTACGTGAGCAAGCCCTCCAAATACAACCACAACAGCAGCAGCAGCAACAGCTTTACGCATGCAGCCAAGACCATGCCGCCAAGTACGTACCGAAGCGCTAAAAGCAATTGCACAGCGCCCGTTGCAGCAACAGCGGAGACGGCAGCAGCAGTTGCTGCCACAACAGCAGCAACCGCAGCTGCGTCAACGGAAAATTCGACGGCGACCAGCACACAGCGACTCGTCGGCAGCACAGAAAACATTGTCCTGACCGTCGAGCAGTCGACTGAGCTGGTGTCCGACGAGACGCCCGACATCAGCGAAGCTTTGTTTTCGTCGGAAACGCATAGCGATGACTGCAGCAGCAGCAGCGGAGTGGAGCACCTGGATGCGGCAGGCACGCTGCCCAACGAGGACAGCAGCGCCTCGCGCAGTGGCAAGGACAAGACGCCCATGTGCCTGGTTAATGAGCTGGCGAGATACAATAAGGTAAGCAAATCAAATACAAATGCAAAGCAAATCTTTAATAATCTCAATGGCAATCCCTCACAGATCACACATCAATACCGCTTGACAGGCGAACGCGGACCGGCGCACTGCAAAACGTTTACCGTCACATTGAAGCTGGGCGAGGAGGAGTACTCGGCGGATGGCTTTAAGATCAAGAAGGCGCAACATTTGGCCGCCTCGAAGGCCATCGAGGAGACCAAGTACAAGCATCCGCCGCCTAAGATACGCCGCAACGAGGAGGCGAGCTCGACGCGTACGCACATCACGCCCACCGTGGAGCTGAACGCGCTGGCCATGAAACTGGGACAGCGCACCTACTATCTGCTGGATCCCACGCAAATGCCGCCGGCGGACGCAATGCTGCCACCCGAATATGCATCGCCCTTGCTGCCGACGCCAATGGCTGGCCTACCGCCGCCGCCGGCGTTTGCGCTGCGTCGCAACGCCAACGGCAGCTTTGTGCTGCCCGCGCCTCCAATGCATCCGCATCATCATGTGGCGTTGCAGACGCAGCGCGGCATCTACGGCCATCAGCGTCCGTATGCGCCCAAGTATCAGTCACGTTATGCGCTCGCCTCGCCGCTGGGACCGCACATGCTGGCCGGCGCGCCCTATGCGGCCGCCATGCCCGTGACGCCCAGCAAGATCACGCTGTTCGTCGGCAAGCAGAAGTTTGTGGGCGTTGGTCGAACGCTGCAGCAGGCCAAGCACGATGCGGCGGCGCGGGCGCTGCAGGTGCTCAAGACGCAGGCGGACAGTGCAGCGGAAGAGGCGCTGGACGACTCTATGGATGACGGCGACAAGAAGTCGCCCATTTCGCAGGTGCACGAGATCGGCATCAGGCGCAGCATGACCGTGCACTTTAAGGTGCTGCGTGAGGAGGGCCCCGCGCACATGAAGAACTTTATTACGGCTTGCATTGTCGGCTCCATCATTACCGAGGGCGAGGGCAACGGCAAGAAGCTGTCGAAGAAGCGTGCGGCTGAGAAGATGTTGAGTGAACTGCACAAATTGCCGCCGATGACGCCCACCAAGCAGACGCCCATGAAGCGCATCAAGGTGAAGACGCCCGGCAAAATTGTGGCAGCCGCAGCGGCTGCGGGCATTGCTGGTGCCGGCGTCACGCCGCCGGGTAAGCCGGATCGACGCAAGCGCATTAGCGCAACTATCAAGGAGAAGCCTCTTTTGGAGCTGGACGACACCGAGAATCCCATCACGAAGCTCATACAGCTGCAGCAGATGCGCAAGGAAAAGGAGCCCATCTTCGAGCTGATAGCCAAGAACGGCAACGAGTCGTCGCGGCGACGCGAATTCGTCATGGAGGTCAACGCCAGCGGCAAAACGGCACGCGGCACCGGCAGCAGCAAAAAGGTGGCCAAACGCAATGCGGCACAGGGTAAGCAAATTAACTACATATATAAAGATCACCAATTAATCAGCTTATATCAACATTTAGTTCTGTTTGAGATACTCGAAGCGAGGGAGCAAAGTGAAAAGGATTCGCATGCGGAACAACATGCCACAGAATCAGCTGTCGGCGACGATGTGCCAATGGTGCCGACGCCAGCGGGTCCTGTGCCCGGCATATTAATACTGCGCCAGAATAAGAAATGTAAGTGAGAAATCTCTTTGAAAGTAAAGCAGAAACTCATTTAAATTCACCCACAGTTGCAAGGAAAAAGGATACAGTAGTTGTAATCAAGGCCAACCTGGAGTCAGCCAAAGACAAGGAAACCAAAACAGAAGCTACAATAACAGCAACAGCAACAGAGGATAACAGCGGTGGCAACAACAACAAAAACAACAACAACAACAGCAGCAGCAGCAGCAATGAAGTAAATGCAGCAGAAGCGGCCGCTGACAGCAGCTTAAACACTTCCACGGGCAGCAACACGAGCGGCGTCAGCAGCAACAGTAGCAATGCGGCTGCCGGCAGCACAAATGGCAGTGCTGCAAGTGGCGCTGCTGGCGACGGCGGTGGTGGTGGTGGTGGCGGTGGTGGTGCACACATGAAGGAGGAGCTTTTATATCTAAGTAAATTGCTGGACTTTGAGGTAAGTGAAAAACAAACATTTGATATGACTTAAAGTTAATGCGTTTAATTGCTTTTAGGTCAACTTTTCGGACTATCCCAAGGGTAATCACTTGGAGTTTTTGACAATTGTCACGCTCTCCACGACACCGCCGCAAATCTGCCACGGTGTCGGCAAAAGCTGCGACGAGTCGCAAAATGCGGCGGCGCGAAATGCGCTCAAAATTCTCAGCGAACTGGGCCTTAACAATGCCAAGAAATAAGCCAAAACTATTAACTGCAATTTAATTTATTTATTTTTTGTTGTTGTGCATATGCAAGCGTAAATGAAGAGAAACAAAAACAAAACAAAAAATACCCGTCCACAAATCAAACCTTAACAAAAAAAAAAAACAAAGATAGAAAAAGAAAACAAAGCTGTGTGCAAATTGAAAAGAGAGCAAAAGCAAAAAAAGAAACACAAAAAAAATCAATGCAAGAAACAGTAATTTTTGAAATAGCAAATTATTAGTTAATACCTATTTATTTATTTATGTGCAAGTGTGCGCAATGTTGCGTAATTGATTTGCATTTAAAAAAGAAAAAAAAAAAACAAAAACAATGCGCAGATTGCGCGTAACTGCTGTTATTATATTTATTTATTTGTTGTTGAAATTGATTGATTGAAATGAATTGAGCAGGTCTTGGCTCAGGAGCAAGCAACTAAATAAGCTACACTTAAAATAATGGAAACAAAAAGATAAACAAATCAATATCTAAATGTTAGCAAGAATATTAAGAAATGTTGCAGCCTGTGGCACACATTAAAAACAAAAACAGACACATACACTTATCTATATGCATAAATATTTAGATTTAAGATTAAAGGCTCATAGTAGGCACTTGAATTAAATTGATGAACAAATGTAACTAAACTATTTATTAGCTGCATGCGGCTGCTAAGACGCTTATGCAACGCTTTCAAAAAATAAATACAAAAATTTGTTTGCCACTTGATGATATTTGCCTCACAAATGTCAAAGACACAAAAAAAAAAAACAACACAAAATTAAATCAAAGCCAGCACACGCTTGTGAAATTTTTAATTTATTTTTTCAAAGCCAAGAAACAAACGGAGCATAAGAACTGCTGCTGCTTGTGGTCAAATGTATGATGGAACTCGTCGAATAATGAATCTATATAATAATCCTATAATTTATACTTATAGATAAGCCTACACAAGCATTGTTAATACAAATTTCGAGCCAACATTTCAATTCGCAATTTGCATTTCGTTTGCATTTTGTGAATTGCAAAGTGAATGTTTGAAATTTGTTAGCCCAACGCGCACGTTGCAACAATTTGTGGCGAGTATCGATTGCTGCAAGTTGTGGCAAATGCATTTGGGTGTTATAAACACACACATATTTATATATGTATGCTTGTGGTATATCATGAAGAAAATACAATTTACATAATCGTTAATAATTATAATTAAATGTTTAAATACAATTTTGTAAATGTTCAGTTTTTTGGCAACCCCCAACTAAAAACTGAGCATCTTTATGAATAACGTGTTGTTTAAATGCCCCCGCCCAGTTCGATTATTGTTTGTTCTATGTTATTATTCAAACAACTCTTTAATTTATCACACACACACACACAATTTTTGTATTTGCATGTTATCAAATTGATTGTACAATAGTTTTTAATTTAATTGCTTTGCCCGGTTAACAGCACACATTAAGCGTTAAGTTGCATTATGTCAAATTGTATTTTGTGAAAACAAATCTCGTTGCAACAATGTGCATGATTGCTTTGGATAGCGAAAATCGTACGAAAAACCAGTCTTAAATATATAAGCGAATAATATTTATACAATTTTAATAACACACCCAGTATTAAAAAAACAAACACTCACACACACACAGTAAATAAACTAAATAAAAATATATTAATTAAATAACTATAATCGTGCACATTGTTTGCATGCGTCGTCCCAATGTCCCTCAACGTCCCTTTAACTATTGCCCACCCCTTCAATTTGTTAGAAGATTTTGCAAAATCGAAAAACTATGAGCGTACGCTTTAAATTAATTGAATACACTTTGCAAAATCTTCACAAAATTAATAAGAAGTAATATATAATATTAATAATTATGTCTATAAAGAAGGAAGCCAACTAATCTGTTCATTAAGACCAAAAAAAATGAAACAAAAAAACAAAATGTTGTGAGTACAGCTAAAATATATACACACATTTATTAGTTTATAAGCTACACTAGCAACAACAACAACAACAACTATAAGAAGAAGCAAAACAACAACAAGTGTTAGTCTTAAAAAGTCTCGTCTTTCCTGCGCAAAGAAATACCTAAAAAAAACTTTATGTGACTATGTAAAATGTAATACTTGTAATAAACATACAAATAAAGTTGAAAACAGTCTTTGATTTTATCGATCACGATTATAACACATAATTTTTTATATTAACAACGTTTTTTTTTTGTTGTTTTATGAACCTCATTTATGGCACCAGTTAATCAATCGTTATGTAATTTATCATAAAAATTAGTGAAAATTATTTCTAAATTCACCATAAAACTGGTGACAGCTGAAACGTGTCTTTTAAGTGAGAGGGGAACGCGCAAATTAACGCTTGTTAATTTGACAAAAATATTTCGCAAGTTCCAAAAAGAAAGAAAACAACATAAACACAATCAAAAACGGTGAACGCTTTAAATACCTAATATGCTTATTGATTGTGATATAGATTATCTACAGATTATCTGGCTGCCATGACTCAGAGATGAAAAGATTGTTCGTGCAAAAAATTGCCGGAGGAAGGAAGCTTTTGGGTGGGCGTATAAATAAGCATTTAAAAATTATGTTTTTGAGCTGCGATTTTTATATTTTTAATGCCTTTTAAGTCGCTTGGCTTGAGCGTTAAAAATATATCGGTAAAGCCGAATATATTTGGCCTTAGTTTAATTGTAGCTTGCTTTTTATTTAAAGTATTCAATAAATGTTTATAATAATTAATGCATTATTGCTGTTCTAAGTAAAGCAAGGAAAAAGACTTTGTAGAGCGTAGAAACTTGTTTTAATTAGATAGTCTTAACAAGCTTTAAAGCATACAATATTTTTTAATTATAATTATTAAAACCCAGTCTTATAGTTAGCTCTTTATTATAAAAATGCTGTTGCTATAATTAAATCAAAGACAATTTTGTGGGAATTTTAAGTTCATACCAGAAAGAAAGATGAAATATATTAATTTAAATTCCTATGTCATAAATTTCAAATATATATTTTTATGCCTGCCGCTGGGCTTCTTATTGATTTAAGTTAACTGAAAAAGCACTTGTTGTTTTTCCACTGGCTGCACAGCTATAAATTTGACTGTCCTGCGGCGAAAACATGTTTTCCATAACTGTCCAGCATAGTTGGATTGCTTTGGTTTCGGGTTGGGTTGGGTTTGGATGGCCTGGGTCCGATTGCAACTGCCTGGAAGTAGGCGCGTCTCTTGCAGCGCCCTGTTTCACTTTCTCCGCTGGCATTTGGCTAGCGATTAAATGTTTCAAAAAAATAAAAAAAATAAACACACACAAGTTTTCGTGGCAAATGCATAATAAATACATAAAATTAAATATATGTTTTGCCCTGCACATGGAAGATGCTGCGAGCTCGTCTCGGACCCGGCACAAATCAAAGCGTTGCCCGCATTTGCATATGCATTTCTTTTGGGTGCTGTTTCCCCAAAAGATGCGCAGCCGGCGCAATTTCTGTATGTGTGTGTGTGTGTGTTAGTGTGCGTGTGTGTTAGTGTGCGTGTGTATGTTGATTAATTTATGGCGCTGATAATAATCCGGCACCGGCAACGCCAGCTACGCCGTGTGATTATGAAATTGGTATATGTGTGTGTGTGTTTTTTTTTCTGTGGTTTTTTTTTTTGGCGTTGCCAAAAGAAATCAATAATACGGCGGAGGAGTGAAAGATGTGAAAGACGCGCTACGAGTCGAAATTAACATGTGTTTGTCAGCGCCGGCAAAGACATTAGTAACCCAATACATATGGCAATATATGTGTATGTGCATAGGTATATGTATGTCAGACATGATGTAATATGCTAGGGAATTGGGTTTTGGAATTTTTGGTATTTTTCGATCTGAGTGCGGAAATGGAAGTTGGAGTTGAGGGTAATTAAAAGGCCCTAAGTATTAATTTAAGCCTGTTTCTGTTTGATTGTTATTGGTTTATGTAAGCGCTTATATTAATTTCTAAATGGGTTGGGCTAAATTATTATCATTATGCCAAATTGGAATTTCTTATATATACATATATATATATTTTAGTTTGAGCACATGCTGCTGCCCCCAAAAGTTTCGTGGCGCTTAGTCAAATGAAAGTGAAACTTTTTTTTGATTATAACATTTTGTGGTTGACTTTGGCTGATTTTGATTTTTGATTTATGTACATGTCGGAGTTAAATGTTTTTGGTTTTGGTTTTCTTCTGGTTTTTTTGTTTTTGAAAGCTTATCGGTAATTTGGTATTTGACAAGCATTTAGAAGCAAACGCCCATCAGTCTGTGTCAGGCTGTGGGAAGCTGTTCAAAGACTAAACAAATTATTGGTAGCCGATCAAGATTTATAATTAGATTTACTTTGCTGCTGCTGCAGTTTCGTATTGGATTAAAGTTAAATCATTGTGGATAGCTGCAAGCGGTTAAATTTCTTTTAATCATGTTTAATGAGCTGTCATTTTTTGGTTATTCGTTTCTATTTCTATTTCTCTCGTTTTTTTCTTTTTTTTTCTTCTGATATGCGTGTGCGGAACCAGAATATGAGTTATGTCTCAGCCTCGCTTTGATTTGGCCAGTAGCATTGTTTAATGTGTCTACATTTGCATTTATGTTTCGTAATTTGGCTGCTGTTCGTGTGTTTGAATTTGGCCAATGATCAAATTGTTGTTCGGCTCGTTGTTTTTAATTTAGCTTTTTACATGTTTATTTCTTCATCTTCTTCTAAATTAAACGTCAGTTTTTCATGTTTCCCAGCCAGCACGCCAAAAGGTTATTTCTTAAAGGTCAAATGTTTGGCCAATACAATCCCAAAGTAAACAATTATATGGCACAGCTACGACAAGGCAACCTTAGCAACAGCTTCGATAAATTGGCTTTAAATTGATTGTGATTTTGGCATAGAATACCCAATAATTAGTGCGCTTAAGTCTACAATAACCTCTATAATTATCGGACACGTGCAGGAAGCGAAAAAAACAGTCTAAAAATCAACAGATAATAAAATAAATTAGGCGCCCACATTCGCATAATCAGCAATTAGCCGCAGGTGAATAGAATAAAAAAATAAATATATAAATAAATAAATTATGCCTAAAATACTCGCAGCTTTGTGTGAAGTGCCAACAATTGGATTACTTCGAACTTGAAGTACAGTAAACACTTGAACGACAGCACTTGCCGGGCGGTCCCTCATTTGTAGAATTCCGCAAAGCGATTTCCCATTTGTTGATTTCAATCATTATTGTTATAGAGATCCTACAAGTGCTTGCATAATGATTATTTATATATCAATTTGACGAGCGCGAAACAGACATTAACGAATTTTGCATAAAAACGAACGTCCATCTATAATTATGTGTCGAACTGACGCGATATAATAATAATAAAAAACACATTTATTTTAAAGCAGCACGTGATTTGCTTTTATTTGGCTGCCAAGATACCCTGCAAAGTGGGTGGACTGAATTGTAGAGAAGTCTACAAATCTAAAAATTAACTAAAATTAATACAAATATTTATATTAAATGTTTAATAAGTCAATAAAATTTAAATAAATTATATAAAAAACACAAAATAAAAAATCAAAGAATTTAAAAAATAAATAAGAAATACATTTTTGGACTTAGTATAAATAAAAATATATTTAATTTTATACATATATTATACATAATTATAATTAATGATAATACTATATATATTCACATAACAAATATATAATCTTTGAATGCCAAATAATATATAAAAAAAATAAATACAGGGCATTCTTTTTGCCACCTCCATCTCTAAAACCTTCCACTCCCTGCCCAACCCCCCTTTACCAGTTTTTAGCTTTTTCAGCGGATTTGTCAATAGAGCTACGGCAAAAGCAGAAGAAGAATAATGATAAATTCGCCAATAAAAGCGAACATATGAAGTGTCATGTTCATAGATAAGGCATACAAAAGACTTGCAGCTTAGAAAAAACTTAAAAAAGACAAAAAAAACAAACACAATGGCCAAATAGCAATAATCATGGTAATGAGAACTGAAGCGTGCATAATTAAATTGCGCCCACTGTTAAATTAATGACACCAAAGAATGCGCCTTAAAAATAGCATTTATATATTTTAACAAGCCCCTTGCATCAGACTGAAGTGTACATTTTTTGCTTCGAAAATTCATAAGGGAAGGGGGGGAGTACCTGTTTTTTTCGAAATAGAAAATGTAGTCAACTTTAAATGTAGAATCAAGGAAGAGAACAAAACATGATCAAAATGGTATCAAACATGAAAATCGGTTCAGTTTTGGCAAAGTTATTGGAGTTTGAAGTCCGGAAGGAGTACTTTACATGGATTTGTGAAGCTTACATGTATTTTTTTTTCTCAAATTTCGCATGATTTTTGACAAAAAAATTGACCCCCTCAAAAATACTTTTAAAGTGGATTTTTATACTAATATTGATACCAGCAAT
>SCDZ01000360.1:0-131762 GCA_004143845.1 Drosophila lacertosa
TTGCACAGATTTCAGGTGTTGTTGAAGTAACTGGAGTGGTTACTGTGGTTGGCCTTGGAGTTGTGGTTGGCCTTGGAGTTGTTACTGTGGTTGGCCTTGGAGTTGTGGTTGGCCTTGGAGTCGTTACTGTGGTTGGCCGTGGAGTTGTGGTTGGCCTTGAAGTGGTTACTGTGGTTGGCCTAGGAGTGGTTACTGTAGTTGGCCTAGGAGTTGTGGTTGGCCTAGGAGTGGTTACTGTGGTTGGCCTTGGAGTTGTGGTTGGCCTTGGAGTCGTTACTGTGGTTGGCCTTGAAGTGGTTACTGTGGTTGGCCTAGGAGTTGTGGTTGGCCTTGGAGTGGTTACTGTGGTTGGCCTTGGAGTTGTTACTGTGGTTGGCCGTGGAGTTGTGGTTTGGCAAAGTGGCAGCTCAGGATGTATTGCACAGATTTCAGGTGTTGTTGAAGTAACTGGAGTGGTTACTGTGGTTGGCCTAGGAGTTGTGGTTGGCCTAGGAGTGGTTACTGTGGTTGGCCTTGGAGTTGTGGTTGGCCTTGGAGTCGTTACTGTGGTTGGCCTAGGAGTGGTTACTGTGGTTGGCCTAGGAGTTGTCGTAGGCCTTGGAGTGGTTACTGTGGTTGGCCTAGGAGTTGTTACTGTGGTTGGCCGTGGAGTTGTGGTTGGCCTAGGAGTGGTTACGGTGGTTGGCCTTGGAGTTGTGGTTTGACAAAGTGGCAGCTCAGGATGTGTTGCACAGATTTCAGGTGTTGTTGAAGTAAGTTCGTCAGCTGCAGTTCGTGCAGATATCGGCGTTGGAGTAGGTTCAAGTATGTTTAGGCATGTTGGCCAAAACGGGAAACGCTGACAAAATGTTGACGATGGGACTTGTCGTATTTGAATTCGGTGTGGTTTATCGGGAGCGCACTTCACCATTGCCAGGTGAAAGGCTTGAAAAATCACGAAGACCAGCAAAGTCCTAAAAGGCTGATATTTGTTTTTACAAAACTTGACCGTCAAAAATAGTTTACCAGCTGTGACTTACCATCTCGAACAACCACGAAGCACTATTTCTATTCTTTGTGGCACGCTATTTATATAGGAACATTATCATTGAAAATTTACTTTCCTTTCTGGTCTACCTGTCAATGAACTACAATCTGAAACATATATCACCAGTTGGCATTAATGTTGTGCAGTGGAATGTCTCTCGAAGAAAAGCCGTGCTTATCTTTATAGAAAGCTATAATTTCTGTAAGGTAAATATTTCAATTGAATTTTTTTAAAAATTTCCTGTTCATTTTAGTCTCTAAGTGATAAAAAAATGCATTGCAAAATGAAATGTTTAAACCAAAAACTAAAAGAAAAATCAGAAAGCAAGCCTTGACCTTATATAGTAACAAACAAATGTTTTAAAATTTCGTTGCTGGTCATAAACATTTTGAACTCTACTCAATAAACATCTGAATATGTCTGTGTGATCCTTTTGTGACAGTCTGCAAGCATGTTTGTAAGTAACAAAAAATTATTCTATTAAAAAAATTTTTATTAATTCAAATTATTATATCTGATCAGGTTCTAAACTTTGCCATAGCTAAACATTTGTTGTATCGTCGTGTGTGATCTAATGGCATCTGTGTTTAAACCAGATTAAATAGCCAAATCAAAACTCACACACACGTTGGCAAATATGAAGTATCTGTGTTAATGAAGAATTTACTGCAAAGGTGAGCAATTAAATTATAAAATTAAATAAAATTAAATTAAATTAAATAAACTCTTTTTTTTTAGCAATTTGTCAAGATGTGCTATCCACTTTCCATCAGCTGCAGTCCCTGTGATAGTTGCAGTCCTTGTTGCAGTCCTGGCTGCAGTCCTTGTTGCATGCCCTGTTGCAGTCCGTGTTGCAGTCCCTGTTGCAGTCCGTGTTGCGATCCATGCATCACATCCTGCAGCAGCCCCTGCAGCACAGCCTGCTGCAGTCCTTGCTGTACTCCCTGCTGCAGTCCTTGCTGTACAACCTGCTGCTATCCAAGCTGCAGCTACCCATGTTGCACACCAAGTTCTTGTAGTCCCTGCCTGTATCCATGCGATTGCAATGCTTGCTATGACTCCTGTTGCTAACAACATCTTCAGGCATTCAAAACTAGATACTCGCTCATTACTATGACCCAAAACTAGAACCATGCAATAACTAAATATGCAGACTATACAGACAAACACTATCTATAGTTCTAAATAAAGTAAAAATGGTGAATTAAAATAAAGAGTATTTTAAAAAAAATAAAAAATAAATAAATATTTAAATATACAAATTAAATATGAACTAAGGGCATTTCTTTTGGCCAACAAAATAAAATAAATGCAATATTCAAGTTAATTGTCCGACTCAATGTTTAATCGGCCAACTGCAGGCAATTGTGCAAGTATATAAGTCTATATATATGTATGTATGTATATATGTATATATAACGATTTCACTGCTCGATTTCCTCAAATGCATTGTCAATTTTATGCAAAAGCTGTTAGCCAGCCCTGTTGGCCATAGATACGCGCTGGGCCTTTCAATTTAATTTGCTGACTCGCATTTATTGGCCTTTTTTTTTGTTGGATGTAGGGACTGGCTTTTGGGTTTGCCGAGTGGCTGACCCTCCATTTATTGGTCTATGCTAATGGTGCATGGCATTTGAACAGCGTCTGCAACTACAATTTATTCAATTCGAGGTTCTTGCAGATATAGTTGACTGCCCGAGAAATGCACAAATGTCGAATTTATTCACAAAATATCAGCAAATTTTATTTAAACGTGAGAAAAACAACTGTTCTTTTTACAGCTTTAGTTGGTTGAGGCTAAAAAGAACTTTTAGCATATTTATTTTAAGTGGAAATCAAATAAATAAAAATTATAAAATTGGTATTTTTAATTGCACAATTCAAAATAAATTGTCGAATATATGTTGAAGTTATTAAGAATATTATTTTATTTTAATTTAAACACCTTAGTCCTGTACAGCCAAGTAAGTAGACAAGGCAAACCAATTAGCCAAAATAATGCCCAGTTCGCAGGCAATTAAAAGCCGCAAAACCAACAATAACAAGAACAAAGAGATGCACTTGGTCGAAGTTGAAGGCTTAACCTTTGACCCTTTGCGCAGGTGCAAGCCCAAAAAGGAGTTTTACTCTGGAGAAAGTGTTAAACCAGGTTGGTTAACAAAGAATTGTGTAACAAACTCAAATCTGAGTTGAACCGTTTAAAAGTTCCCCCTGATCACTTGTGGCAGGCAGTATATGTGTTCAAGATTGTCATATTGGATAAAATATAAACATAGAAAATTATTTTTTATTTCTATAAAATAAAAGTTGGCGCCATTAAAATCAAACTTCTTCAACAACATTTCCTTTTTTCGAGCGTAGGCTCAATTTTAGCTGACTCATCGTCAATTGGTTTTTGCAATATTTATCAAAGCGCCTAAAAATTATGAACTACCCCGAAAGCAATTAATCTTAATTATATGGCGATGCCACAAAATGTTGCAAGCATTTCGTATGCGGCCCAGGTAGTTGCTTTGAGTCTTTCGGTCTTAAGCCTGTGCCGGGGCAGCTATTTAGAATGTCCGAGGATTGTCAGCAAATCAGGTGCACTACGTGATGTGCTTTCAATAAAGTGCACAAAATAAAGAAAATCGCCAAAGGGAAAAACAAAAGAAAAATACGAAAAAAAAAAGGTAGGAAAAAAAAAAACTTTTAATGCGCTTAGGCGACGAACGATACACAGTAGAAAATGTTGAACGGTAAATGGTAAACAAAATCAAGAGCAAGGCAAACCACAAAACTGCCAGCACTTAAAATCCGCCTATCCCAACCCAAGCCCAACCCCACCCACCTTCCCCTCCCCCTCCCCCTGCCCCATTCAACCAACCAAAAACGAACCTGTGCGTGAGCAATTTTTCTAAACGAGACGCCCGATTTGACCAGGAACAAAATCACGTTCCGGCCACGATTGCTGGACATGCTTGAAACAACGATGATGATGATGATGAGAATGTTGATAATGATAATGTTGTTAAGGATTATTTAAGTCGTGTTGAAGTTATTTCGACCTTTTTCGCAAAACATTAAATATTACAAAATACCTAATGAATTTTTCTATTGAAACCAATTGAGGCAACTAACTTGACGTGGGTATTTTGGCTAACAAAGCGCATCGTTGACATTAGTTGGGATCAGTTTCTCAATTGACCTTAAACCGCACTTATTTTTAAAAGTAGTTTTCTTTTAGTTAGAAACCACTCAAGAAATTAAAAAAAAAGGGAAAATAATTTCTCTCTCTTTTTCTGTCACAGATTTCATCGAATTTGTTTACCTAATATTGACCGAAATAAAAGTAGGCCATTTTAGTTTTAACAGAAGCAGAAAAATCACATTTTAATCATTACAAAAATTTTGAGCCTTCACATTCTCTATAACATTTATAATAAACAGATATAAATGAGTACAAATTAAAAGTATCATTTGGTAACTAAAAGCAATAGAATATTCGCAATGGCCGTTAAAAACTTAAATAAATTGAACAGTCTAAACTTATTTGGTTTTGTCAAAAGATTACCCAACGGTGAGTTGAACACAAATGAAAAACAAATGAAAATGATGGCAATGTTTTTCCATACGATATTTAGGTTTTCTAATACAACGTAAAATGGCATCGTGCCAGCCATTAATGAAACCTTGGCCCGTAATCGAAAACGAACCAGATTATACCAAAGCAATAGGCAAAAATTCACCAACCAGTTTGGTTAGCGGGGAGTACAATCAATGGAAAAATCGTAATAACGATAGACGGTTCGAGAACTTTATGGCCGCCGAGCAGGTGCGCAAATGCAATGAAATACTTAAGGATCATTTTTTCCGTAAGCGCCGTATGCAGCAGATATTGATATGCGGCGAAGCGGAAACGGAACCGGCCCTATCGAAAAAGCTAAGGAATTTTATGGCCGACGATGTGGCTAACAAAGTTGTTGCTTGTAAAGCGCAAGTTGTGGATTCTAAGCGATTCCTTGACAATGAGAGATCACACAATTTTGTAGACTATAAGCCTCAGGTCTGTGGATATCAAAACCGTTGGCATATGAAAATACCCTTGCGTCATCTAAATAACAATGTTGCCAAGAATACTGAAGAACAACATTATCAAACATCGGAGGGTAAACGTCAACGCAAACCTAACAAAGATTTAAGGCCTCCAGGATTTTTTAAGTCGAATGAAAGTGAAGTTCAAAAAGCTAAAGCCATAGTCCAAGACACGGCCAAATTGCGTAAAATGTGGGAAATTGGTAAGGAAAACAAATAAAAAAAATTATTTAGAATTGCATCCTTTAAGCCCCTGTTTTTTTCGTTTGCAGGTAATCGCAGAATACCTCGATTGGAATAAGTAAAATTATTTACAAAGGCAATTCCATTTAACAGACAATTGTACAATATAACGGTTAGTGATGTAGTATGGGAAATGAGCACATTTCTCGATCGATCGTTTTATCAGCATTTATTTTATCGGTTCACCAATTCAATTACATAAAATAATAGTACGGCTAATTATGTTTATTCCAGAGAAATTGTGTGTGTGTAAATTTATGTTTATTTTGGCCTAAAAGTTATACAGAATAAAAAAGGAAATCAAAACGTTATTTGTTTCAATGCGGAATGCGCTTTAAAAGCTAAACTTTTATTTAGTGCTTTTCTTAAGCTCTAAAATAATTGTAAAAAAAACAATATTTTTTAAACAACAATAAAATAATGGCTATGACTTTGACACTTCATTATCAATGTGGCCTTCGAAAAGTCGTTACGAAAATGTAACAAATATTTATATTACTTGGCAAGAAAAGCCATAAAGCAAAAAAGAAAAGGACTTTGTTCAGAAAGAGATTGGCTTTAAGATGGGTCGCCCTCCTTTGGCCTTGTTAGGGCAACGGGAAATGTTGGCAAAACAATTAGCAGAGCATTTGAGTGGTTGGCTTAACGCACCACTTAGCCGACTGGCCAAGACACACACACACATCAAACATGGTCGAAAAAATTAATTAAAACTTACCTCAGTGAACTGACAGCCAATTAAAGTTTACGCAAGAGACACGACAACAAGTCGAGCAGCAAGAAAAACAGTTGAAACGCCAACGATGAGCAAATGTAACATTCAACGCGCCATTAAACGCTGTGGGTGAAACGAAGGGGGGGGGGGCTTGTTGGGGGAGACACCGTTTATTGGCCAAAAGCAAACAAACAAAAGCCAACAGAGACCAAAAGCCAAACAATAAGCAGCAGCCGCAGCAGCAGCAGTGAAACAAAGGCAAACGAATAAATACTAGAAAACAAAATGGAGTGCGCACCACCCACCGCACCACCCACCCACAGAGGATGTGACTTGTTTGTCTTGGACTTGAGCGGCGGCCGCTGCAGCAGCAGCAGCAGCAAAACAATTAACAATCTCCGTTTGTCGTAATTGACTCAAATGAGCGCAAACAATAAATAAAACAGTAACAGAAACAGCAACAGCAACAATAACAGTCACAGTAACAGTCACGGGAACGGGGAACGGGGAACGAGGAACGTGAACATCAGTCGAAGAGAGCAAAACAAAGCTTGAAAAGCGTTGACAATGACGATGGCGACTTTGCCGCAGAGGTCCTTCAGCTAGTGATGGGCAATAGGACATAAATTAGTTAGCTTTGGTAAGGATAAAGAAAATGTTGAATGCCAAGCAAAAAAAATAATATAAATATTAAAAAACTTTAAAGAAAAATGGTGAAAAATAAAAAAAATATTTTAATTTAAAAGTCACTAATAATTTATATAAATAAATTTATATAAATAAAATCAAATAAAGCTTAAAATAAATTTCAAATCTATTTTGTGCTCAACTTCAAGTCACTTTTAAATAACTTGCTAAAACTTAATTAAAGTTATGCTTAAAATGTTCTTTATGCACTGCGTGATAATAATAATAAAGCTTTATTTAATTAAATTGTATTGTATTTCATTGAGTGCCCCTGTTGCTTTATTAATTAAAATGACAAAGTACAATTGAATTTGGTTGCCAAGCAAAAAATATATATGTTTTAACGCTGCCATCGCTAGCCACAGGACATCGTGCCTTAACCCCCTTCCACCCCCACTCCCTGCCCACGTGTTTGTCTTATCGCTGACCCATAAGCTCTATGTGAGAGAATTTGCAACGCATCTGCACGTTCTGGTCCACGCGCAGAGGAATCACTGTACGGGCTGCATTTTTGTCATGCCTTTGCGATTCGATTGTTTGCACAGCTTGTCAGGACTGTAAGGATTACCACTGTCAGTGGATTGTCTGCTGGCCGTCCTGTAAGTGGATATCTTGGGCTAAGTGCAGCCATCTCATTCATTCATTCAGACGGCAGCAGAACAACGCTCCACTTTTGGCCAACTGTTTGCACTACAATATTGTATTTTTAATTATTCAAGTTCTCGAGTGCAGTTTCTGCCCTCCCCTCCCCACACCACCCCTCAAGTCCCACAGTGGCCAACAGTACGATGGGCATAATGTGCTGCTTCTCACTTATTGAGCAGCCCCCTTTGAAGTGGACTATGACAAATGTCAAACACATGGCACTCTCCTTCTGGCCCTTGAGCATCTGTTGGCTATTATGTAATCAAAAATCCGTTTGGAGCGGATGTCGCAGCTATTGAAAGTCTGCAGACTATTTAATTCATTTGTAATGAGTGGCTAAAAGGTTGCCAAATATGGCTAAGCAAACTAATTAAATTAGCAATCCTTATTTAAAAAAAACTTTACTGCCTCGTTTATAGGGTATCTGCTAGTCAATAATTGTTTTCTGGAAACATCTGTGAATGGCGCTCAAATCTAGTTTAAATTAACTTTACTCCGATTTGTTTATTTTAAATAATACCTACTTCCTGTAGAATATAATTGGGCAAGCCTGACTTTCAGATGCCCTAGAAGAACAACTACTTCAATTAATTAATTATTTAACTAATTCAATTAAATTTTTAAATAAAAGCCAAACATTCTTAACTTATCTAAGGTGTTCATTATAAGCTAAAACCCATATTTGTGAAATTAAAATATTTTCTTTTTGGCATTAAATAAGAGAATCCTGCCAACAAATCAATTACAAAAAAAAGGAGAAAAAAATTAAAAAAAATGTACTTATGATAAATATTATTACTATAAATATTTATCAAAATGTGTGTTTTATTAAAAGTTTATTTAATAGAATAGTTTGTGCTAAAGAATGAGAATCAACAAAAGATTTATATCTATAATCTATATACAATCAAGTCTTGTTCAAGATCGGATATATTTAATTGATGTGTTCGATGTTTAGGGACAAATTTAAATTTCAGGCTACAAAAAGGGTTCTAATCCATAATTGTAAAAGTATATAATTTACATTACGAATCAAAGATTTTTATAACAACAAATTTCTTTTAAGCTTGCATTCTAATTTATAAATCCATTTGGGGCATAATTAAGGTAAACTGTGTTAACTTAAAAGAAACTCAGATAATATACTTTTTTTTTTTGCTTTATTTAGCTTTACAGAAAATCTATAATTTTTTTCCTTTGCAGTCACGTTTTAAAAACCTTTTTATATATAATTTTGCATCCATAGTGAGAATAATTTGTGTATTGAAATTTATACATAAGCAATTATGAGCATTGCCACAACCGGGGGGCACTTGTCTAGTGCCAAAGGGCTATACACCCATTAAAGGGGGTGGAGTGGAGCTACTATGAACCGTTAGTATGCGTTTGAGTGTAAATGTGTGTGTGTGTGTGTGCGTTTGTATGCCATAGACCAATTATGCGCACATTTCATGCATAAGAAAATTCAATTCCACGTTCATTTGCACATGCAAATCAAATTTATTTGCGGCAAGCACTCGGCACTTATGCAGGACGCGGACAGGACGTGGCAGGACACAAAGCTGAAGACGCTGCTGCTGCAGACGTAAGCGTGGGGGGGCGGGGGGCGGGAAAGGATGGAGGGCATGGCACTAAAAGTAACTGAAGCTGTTGGCTGATGATTGTTGTTGTTGTTGTTGTTGTCGTTTGATGCAGCAACAAAAACACAAGTAGCAGGGCTTGAAAAGGGAGAGAGAGACAAACGACTAAAAGATACCCTGTATGAGTTCAGGCAAGGAAAGAAACAGGACTAAATTGATTGCTGAACAGAGCAAATATAGATAAAAAAAAATATAGTTTAATACACGACTTTATTCAATAAACTAGCTTCATCTTCTAGACCCAAAATTGTCTTCTGCTCACTTAAACATTAATTTTTTCGAATAATCCATCCACCTTTAGCCATTTACAATGATTACAGGGTATTTAAAATTTCAACGCTTCTGCCGCGAACTCTGCAAATGACGTTGATGATGAATTGCAGCCCGAGACAAGCCTACATTACGAGTGCCATCCTTATCTCTCTCTCTCTCTCTCGCTCGCACTCATCGAGCGTCGTCTTTTATTCATTCATGCAATTTTCAATATGGCATTCAACTGTTAATGTCACGCACTTGAAAGGCGCTGTAGGTATTTCATTTTCACAGACACACACACACAGACACACACACACACACACACACTAACCAAACTTCAGTTGGAAAATGCATTTGAACTGAATGTTAATTTGCTTAGTTTGTTTGATAATTCGAAAGATGTTTATGTGAATGCCACGTCAGCAAATTTTAATAAATTATATTTTATTTGCTTTTAATAAACTACTTTTCATTTAAAGCTTAAGACTTTTCTTTTAAGACTTTTCTTTAGCCATGGCTTGCTGTCATTTCCGCTTTCCAGCTGAAGACTTATTCGCGGTCCGCTCGATTGAAGAGTCAACAGCGAATCCATTGGCGATCCATTAGCCATTTGCAGTAGACCCACTTTTAAATTATTAAAAGCAACGTTTTTTTTTTCTATTCCACTTTGGTTTAAAACTGAGAGCTGCCTTATCATTAGCATATCCGCCTCTCCAGGAGGGGGGGCGGTGGACGAGGGCGGTTAGAGGAGTTCGCTTCAAGTGGCTTAGCTAAATGTGTCGCGAGGATTTGTCGCTGCCGCGTGCCGCGCGTCCTTTTTATGTCCTTTTCCACAGTTCAGTGTCAGTTCTTGTTCTTCATTGTTTGCACGCGAGTTTCCGCCGCAGGGCTAATGTGATTTTTATTGGATTTATAAACTTAAGTGTCAACTTCCGGACTTTTTTTTCAGCCCTCTCCCTCTCTCTCTCTCTCTCTCCCTTTCCTTCCCTATTGGGTTGCAATTTGCATTTTGCGTGCTGGTAAAATTTAAACGCCATCTGAACTTGCCATTAAATTTGAAGCATAAATATTATGACTCCCAGCTGGAAAATGCTTTGGTTTTCCGTTCCAATTGAATTTGCATTGTTCACCGTTAGAGAGAGAGAGAGAAAGAGAGAATTGGTCTTGGACTTGTCATTTCGACTTTTTAGCATATTGTAATGGAGTTCTTAGAAGCTCTCGCCTTTTTCACATGCAGACGACAGTCGTTTGGGGGCTTTTCGCCAGAGTTTGGCAGTTTGTTTACAAAGTTTTCCCTTCCCCCCCCCCCCCCCCCCCCCCCCCCCCCCCCCCCCCCCCCCCCCCCCCCCCCCCCCCGTTTTTGGCCTGTTCTCAGAGAGACTGTCTCCTTCAGCGTTGCATCTTTCATTTGTTTGCATAATTAAATTAGACATTAAATTAGTTTAATTTGCTTGTTGCGAAACGTTAGTTTGTCCATAATTGAAGACAGGCAACAAGATTTTGGGCTAAAATGTAATTTGAATTGCTGTTGAAAATTCAGTTTTCCTAATAAATATATATCAATTTCCAAATTTAGATATATTTTTAGCAGTTTAGTTAATGGAATTATGCTATTTTCTATTAAATTTTCATTCATGATCACCTATTTCTTTTAGTGTAGTACAAATGCCCAAAAGCCAGCAGTTCTCACACACACACAAGCACACCCACCGACACACACACACACACATGTGTGCACATATCTTCAATTAGCGTAATTAATTTGGTATTTTTTGGGCAACGAAAAATGACAAAATATAAGCAAATATGACCTGGCCAATTCAGCACTGAATGTCTGCAGGGGAGAGAGAGAAAGAGACAGACTGACAAAGAGCTTGCCACACAGCAAACTCTAAACCAAAGACTTGGGTTTTTCACAAAATATTTGCCACATCAAATTCTACATTATTTTTAATATATTTAAAACTATGTCACTTTCATAATTTGACAAAAAAAAAAAAGTATGCTAAATTAAACTAAATATAATTGCATAGATAATAAATATGTACAGCCAAAAAAGTAACAGTAAACCTTTTTAAGTATTAAAAAATATACAAAAATAAATAAATGTATAAAAAATAAATAGTCAATATAAGCTAAAAAATCACTGCATTTACTAAATTTATTAAACTACTAAATATTAAGTATACGCACTATAAAAACCTGCGTTTACATTAAGTCATTATTAATTTTTACTAATATATTTATTGAGCAACTTTAAACTCTCTCAAATAATATGTAAGTAGTAACAGGAAAAACTTCAATTATATCTCCACTACTTGGCTTTAAATGAGAATTTCCCATTTCATTCATTCGGGCCACATTATCAGTTGGCGCATTGAGCCCCAAAAACTAACGAAGAGGTCAGTTCTTGGCCAAACTAATGATGACGTATCGATTGGTTTATCTGTTGGTCTGCTCAGCATTTCCTATTTTCCAAATAATTTTTTTCTCGTTTTTCGTTTTTGTGTTGGTTGCAAGTGGAAAATGCTGATGCTGGAATGGAAAATCTAATGAATGCGCGCGCTCGTCGCGACTTTTGCTGAGTCGCTGGACGTCGATTTGTTTTCATTTACTTGGCTACTCCTATTTATGCGCTGGGTACTGTCTCCAATGGCGGCGGATATCATTAAAATTTTCCGGCATATTTGGCAGCATCAGAGATTGTGCTGGCCGTCGCAACAAAGGCGAAAGAACGCTTCAGAAATTCAATAACCACAAAAGCTTTTTGGAGTTTTCCCATCGTTTTTTTTTGTCCCTCTTGGAAACTTCTTCTATATCTGTGAGTATGTTTTTTTTTTGTTTTTTTTTTTTTGGCATTGAAGTGTTTCTGGCTTGGCCCAGACCAAATCGCTTTTAGCCCTTTACGAAGTTAGGAAACGTTGGCCGGCGGTTTCCTCAATTCTTTTGCTGCTGCTGCTGCTGCTGTTGTTGTTGTTCTTGTTGTTGTTGTTGTTGCTGCTCTTTTGCCATATTTTCCACTTTGCCTTTTGCGCGTTAACCCGGTTAACAAAAGGGCGCTGAATATTCCCACAGCTCAATCGAATTTCGCTCGAACCAATTTGTACGCAAATCATTTTATCGGCCACCTCCATAACAGCGCCACCTACCGTGGGTAATCGGCGAATGTATGCGTTTGTCCTTTTTCTATATATACCCTAACATGGCCAGGCTTTTTGGTTAAGTTAAGACTAAAAGAGATTTAACTAAAAGCTTTCTAATAACATTTTTTTTTTTTTAATTGAAATTATGTTTTATAAAATTAAACTAGTATTGAGCTTACCTTTAAGCTGTGAACTATATCATTAATTATTTTAATTGAAATTAAAGGAAATAAATTCTTTAAAAATATTTACATTTATATTGATTATAAAATTAAAAACTTAAATACTTTGCAAGCAGTTTAAATTAACTATTTGATTTATTTTTTAGAGTACTTCGAATTCGTTCTATTTAACGCATTTATTATTATTTATTTAAGTTTTTTTGTCGCTGCTGTCATCCGGGCGACAATGGCCGCTGACAAGGACAAGGCGAAGGACCATAAGTGAGTTGGTTGCTTTTGGGTCCTGCTGCTTGGTTGTCCTGTTTTCCTTTAGCATTTGCATTTGCCATAAAAATAAGATTGTTGTGTTTTCCTTTATTACATTGGCTTTGTTTGCCGCATTCCCTTTGGCGCCATTTCCCCCCTTTCCCCGCCTTTCACCGCCTCTTTGGACTTGTAGTTTTGCTTCGGGCAAACAAAACCAAAAAAAAAAAAAAAAAAAAAAAAAAAAATTTTTTTTTTTTTTTTTTTTTTTTATTTTATTTTTTTTTTTTTATTTTTTGCAGCCAGCGGGAATTGACGATTTATCATTTATGATTATGATGATGATGACGTATGCAACTGACTTTCTTCGCTGCTTGGGGAGCTCTGTCCGAGCAAACTTTTTACACTAATCTCCACAATTTGGCCAAAACCAACAACAACAACAGCGAAAAAATTGCTTTCAAGATAACATTTTGTGCAATTTGCATATTTATTTAAACTTTTTTTTACTTGTGTGTTATTTGTTGCTCGAGTTAAACCATTTTACAGATAGCAAAAGCTAATCGGTGTTTAAGCGGTTGAAAGGAAATTTTTTAGCTTTTTTATAGTCAAGGAATTAAATTGCAAGCTAAGCAGAAATGTTTAAAAGCTGAATTGGAATTCGCTTTAATTTAGGAATCTCAACCTGCATGTAAAACCACAACCACTAATTGCTTACAGAGAAAATACTTGCCACGCCCCCCGGAAACCACCATAAATAATTACTGCACTTGAATCAATTCGTCAATGTTGCCAAATTGTTCAACGATTTTCGTGGCTTTTCGCGTTTAAAACACAACAACAACAACGACGAAAAAATACTTTACTTTATTTGCACATAAATTTAATTGAAAAACTTTTTTTCGTGGGCGTGGCAAGGGGAGGGGAAGGGGAAGGGACTGGCATCGATTGCGGCTAAAACAAAAAACGATTGAAGCAAATTTTTGGCCAACAAAAGCGCGTGTGTGTGTGTGTGTGTGAGTGTTTTAGCCGCCTTCCATTGGCACATATGTCGCTGCAATCGGTGGCTGGTTGGCTGGCTGGCCAACTACCAATATGACTTAAAGTTTTTGCTTGAAATTTACTTTGGAACAAATTAAAAGTTCAAGTTCTGCCTCGTCGGGGTCCACTGAGCGTGTGAAGTTTTACAAGAGACGTCCTAAAAACTTTGCCAGCCGTCAAGCTCACTCTCTCTCTCTTTCTTACCCAATAGTTCTTTCTCTGTCTCAAATCTCAGTGCGTCTTGGGTATTCCCCTACTGCACTCAATGTTGTACTTTCCTTTTGCAGCTTATGCGCCACCGCACAATCATTAAAGTTTGACGGACTCTGAAACTCTCGGAACTCGCCCCATGTGACCCACCCACGAAAGGATTCCAAATAAGTTTACACACGCTGCGGTTTTTGGTTTTGAATTTTTGTTTGTCATTTGCCAGCGGGATTCCTTGGCTCCATGTGTTTGCCGTGGTGCCAAGTCAGCGGATGTCAATTATCCCAACAATTGCCAGATGGGTTCAGTTTGTTGTGTTGCCCCTCCCCCCCCCTCCCCCTCCCCACCCCCCTCGACAATAATTGACCTATCTGCATGTTAAGTGGGACTCAACTTAGAAGTGGGCGAAAGTACTTAAAAAGATTTCTTGAGTTGTTTGAATAAATATTTAAAAGCTTGACAAATTCTTTTGAAATAAATGTTTGTTTTTATAATAATTTAAAAGAAAAGATTGAAGGCTGACTAAAGAGAAAGTTATATACTACTTATATGAACTTAAGCTATATCTTGTTGATCTGGCATATATTTTTGCTGCTCGCTTTTACTAATAAAATCAACTAACTATTATATTCAACTTATCTTTCTTTTAAGCTCCAAAATTAATTTGTTTTTTCTTTTTAGCATAATCATATTAAAATGTCAAATGTTATAGTTAAGTCAAACACATTCACTGCAAAAGGTGTCAGCCAAATGAACTCAGCAAACAGCTTCTTGTTGTTGCTAAGCAGCAAAAAATGTGAACGGAAAAGGTAAAAGGAAACCCGCTAGGTGTTTGCCAGGAGCATCCGGAGGGGGGGGGGGAGGAAGGGGCTTTCAAAACCCATAAACATGTTGATTACATTTGCAAGATTAAAGCAGACATAATCAATCTCGGCGATTGCCTCGCTCGCTGACTGACTGAATGACTTGGCGTGGCCCAAAGCGCGACGCGTACAACTGCCCAGGACGCAGGACGCAGTAAGGAGGGCGGAGAAGGGGCGGGGCGGGGCGGGGCGGGGACAACAGTCAGGTGTAAAGCGCTTCACTGACATTGCGCTGACACAAAGAGCGACGTTTGATTAAGCAAAACGCCTTTGGCAGACGCCAGGACATGACACCGACAACGCAAACCCCTTAGACCCGACCAATACAAGCCCGCTCCACACACCTCCCTCCCTTCCTCCCTCTTCCTATTGCTGTCCCTGTCGCACCTCTCGATCTGCCCTCGACTCGCTCGCTTTGTGCTGCTGCCAAATGCAATCAGATTACACTTCGTTTGGCGTCTTTTTTTTAGCTGTTTTTTTGCTCGCTGCTGCTGCTAAATTGTCAGTGATAACACAAAGCGAAAGTAGCGCAGAATAAAGAAGGGCATACAAAAAAATATGTGTGCAGAAACAGTAGAAAGAGCTATCATTAAAGTGCCGAGCATTAAATACCCCCAAAGACATTATACAGATAGGCGGTATATAGTGCAGATATATAGCATATAATAATATATATATAGTATATAATATAATAATAATAATATAATCGTAAACAATAATCATATAATTGACTAAATTTAAATAAATTGATTGTTTTAATGACAACTATTTAATATAATTAAATATTTTTACTCTATTATAATCAACTTATGATGGCTTTAAATGGTAAAATATGTTAAGTTATATAGAATTTTATTTACAAAATTGCAGTTATATAATATAAAGACAGTTACCAATACTATTTAATTTTTTCAAACAAAGTTGAATTAGTTTTTGCTGACTAAGCTTTAAATATCTTGCACAACAAAAAAACTTTATCATACATTATATTTGTTCCTTTTGTTCCTGTAGGAGGTCTTTGATAGGATTGTTTTTTTATGAGGATTATAAATCCACTTACAATTTTTGAGCTTTTTTAAAATATCTTAAAAAACAAACGAATTTTGTATACAAAACTTCATTTTTGACTGATTGTTCCTATGGAAGCTCATATGTTAAAATCAGGAAAAACATCGTAATAAAAAAATTTTAATTTGATATCTTCGAAAACAAAATATTTTCAATATAAAAATTAATTTTTTACCCTATAATTTCTACAGCAACAGTCCAATTAAGTATTCCAATCTGACCAACTTTAACATTTTTGCTGCCTTCTGAAAAAACTCTTATCTATACAAAATTTCTTTAACATATCGTTAAAAGTAAACAACAAATATATATATATTATATATAAATGTCCTGTTCCTTGAAATGCGTAACACATTTGGTGACATCATTTGGCATACCCTACGCAAGGCTAACAAAAAAAAATGGGAAGAATGTAAGAAAAAGGCCAAGAAGTGGAGAATATTATGCAAAGTTTGCCATTAAGTATCAAGTATACGACATGGTCAACGCTGGAACCTCTTTTTGTAGCCTACAGCGAAGCACACTGCGCTTATCTATGTATATTTCAAGTCTATAGTTCCTGTGTGTATATGTGTGTGTGTGTGTGTGTGTGTGTGTGTGTGTCTGGAACGCATTGCCATTATGTACATTATAATTTGTTGCGCCTCGAGCTGTTTGCTTAGTTACACTCGGCGACCAGAAATCGTAAAAATGCCACGCAAAGATTGAGCGAGATAGAAAAAGCGACAGTCTCTCTCATTCTCTTACATATATGTATATGTACGTATGTGTGTGTGTGTGTGTGTGTATCATGACATTTGTATTTGTATTATGTATGGCCTGCCACATGCACATATAGTGCGTGAAATTGCCAAAGGAGAATATCTCGCAATCCCTCCCCCCTCCCCTACCCCCTCTGCACTCTTCCCACAGCCCAATTCCTCGCTCTCTGCATATGAATGTTTATCATTATATGTGGTTGGCTTTGGCTAGTGGGTAGTTGTGGGTGGTTGGGCGGTTGGGTGGTTGGGCTGGTCTCGCCTCGAGCTGTCAGTTGTGGGCGGTCGCCCACTCTGGAGAGTGATGATGTTGAGGGATTCACCAACATTCGAATATGCAATACTTCTGCTAAAAGTTTAACATTAAGTTCGGTTTCTTAAACAAGTAAAAATGAATTGAGTATAAGAAAAGTGTTTGAATATAAAAAGCTATGCTTAAATTTAGATATATTAAATTTTTGGGTTTATATTAAACGCAAACAAGAATTCACAAGAATAATAAAAAACATATATATATCTGTCATAAATTCATTTCTACATAATTAACTTTAAATAAAGTTTACCATACTATCTGAATATTTATACTTTAAATAGTTTTAAATGCTAACTTTTCTCTATAATTTTTACATTTCTGCTCAGCGTGTGACAATAATCATAATTTCTAGTTATGAGCTGACAATTTGATGTAGTTGTGGGTTGAAATATATTTCTTCGCTCGCATTGTAAATGCGATGTGTATAAATTTTTGTCAGCCCATTTTCGCATATGGAAACTCGCTTGGAATTACATATATCAGTTGCTCTGAATGTTTTTGGCAAGACAAGTCACAAAACTGAGCCCCATCATCAGTCAAAACTGGAAATTTTGGGCTGAATTTAAAGAAGAAAAATTCGGAATAAATAATAAAATTGGATCCAAAACAATGCATTAAATTCTATTTAATATTTACTTTTTTCAGTTAAACATAAATAAAATTGTTGGTATCGTAGAGCGTAGAGTATGGAAAAGTTAATGAAAAAGTTGAGTAATATATATATCTACATAATTCACTTAACAATTTTATGCTGCAGTCAAAGACCTTTGAACCCCTGTCCCCTTGCTTGTAATGACAATTTCAATATGTGAAGCAATAATAAAAAAACAAAGAAGACCTCAAGTTGGTGCGAAAGCAATGCCAAAGTCAAACGAAATGAAAAACCAAACAGAAACTGACACAAAAGTTGTAAAACAAAAAAAAAAAAAAACGAAGAAAAAGCAAACAACAAAGCAACCTTAGCGGCGGGGGGGCGAGGACGACCGCGGAGAGGGGGGGGCGAAGAACTATAAAAGGGGGGCGCACCCAAGTGTATTTAAGGGGCGCGGCTTTTGAGGGGGAGGGAGGAAGGGGGGGGGGGGTCTGTAACTTGACATAGACGCAGACAGTTGCATGTTGCAGGCGTAGACAAGAACAATGGCCGGGCAAAGTTTTCCATTTCCTTTTTTTATTTTGGCTTTTTTTCTGCTTTATTCCGGAAGTGCAAATCTTGTCAGCAGAGTGGACCGAGAAGAAGCAGCAGAAGATGAAGCCAGAAGCGGAGCAGGTTTGTACAGGCTCAGAGATGATGACACACAAAATAAAAACAAAGAGCAAAAAAGAACTTGGTCAAAGTAATTTAGAAGCAGTTTATATACAGGGCGGCTAGCAAAGTTAACACAAAACTGACCGCAGAAACAAACAAGAACAACAATAACAAAACAATTGCAACGGGCGGAAGATGGGTGGAAAATGGCCGGAAAATGAACGGAAGGATGTGCGTTGTTTGCTAGACCAGCAGCAGCACACAAAATTTTCAACTAAAATAAATACTAAGCAAGTTGTGGCATCCAAAGTTGTGATATTACGTTCAGATGATATTCAGATATATTACTTTACTGCAATTAAGCAAATCAATATGAATACATTCATTTGTACTTCTTACCTATTAAAAAAAATTAAAATATATCAAATTAAAATGAGAAGATACCAAGTTTTAAATTTTGTTTTTTAAATTAACAAGTCCATGATTTTGTCCCTATATAAGTAAAAAAATAAAATCTGAAAAATTAGGCAAATTTAGATGTAGAATCAAGAAAGAGGACAAACCATGAACAAAATGCTATCAAACATGAAAATCGGTTTAGTTTTGCCAAAGTTATAAGGGTTCGAAGTCTAGGATATACACCTTATATGGGATTTAGGAACTTTACATGTCAAATTTTTTCCCAATTTTTGCATGATTTTTGACCGAAAATTAGACCTCCTCAGAAAAACTTTTTAAATTGATTTTTATACTAATTTTGGTACCCGCAATCGATTAAAAATAGAATCAGAAGATTCTAAATTTTTCAAAAATTTTTTTTTCCAACATTCACAAGGGGGGAGTACATGGTTTTTTTACAAAAAAAGTCGAACAAAATAAAAACAAAACAATGAGACAAATTTAGATGTAGAATCAAGAAAGAGGACAAACCATGAACAAAATGGTATCAAACATAAAAATCGGTTTAGTTTTGCCAAAGTTATTGGAGTTCGAAGTTCGTTAAGGAGTACTTTATATGGGATTTGGGAAGCTTACATGTCAAATTTTTTCCCAATTTTGCCATGATTTTTGACCGAAAATTAGACTCCCTCAGAAATACTTTTAAACTTGATTTTTATACTAATTTTGGTACCCGCAATCGATTAAAAATAGAATCAGAAGATTCTAAATTTAAAAAAAATTTTTTTTTCCAACATTCACAAGGGGGGAGTACATGCTTTTTTTCCAAAAAAAAGTCGAAAAAAATAAAATCAGTGAAATGCAGAAAATTTAAATGTAGAATGGTGTCTGAAAGTAAGTTAGATTTTTCATTTTTGAAAGTTTAATATATTCAAATTATAATTAAATAAATAACTGCACAAAACAAGTTGAGCAGCAAATCTCGTTGAACCCTTTAGAGTATCAAATAAATGGCGAAAGCTGTTCAGTGAATTTGTTTTTGATTAAGCCTGAAGAGCCACAATAATAATGCTGCAGCTCTTATCACGTTTTATCAAATTTACTTATGTGCAGCACAAATGCTCAATCAGCTGGACTGCCTGAGTGCATGTGTATTGCTAATTAATTTGATTTCGGCTACTGCTTCAATGCTAATTAAGTTTTGGTCGAAATGCTGGCGAGCAGGATACAGCTGGGACAGGATGCAGGACTGCATAACAATTCATTATCATTATTGTAGTCATCATTATGATCGAGCAAATCAAACGTACATCACGTAGTCAAAATATTGAAGCCTTGTCGCAATCCATTTTCTATTTTGTATTCCCGTATGTCAACAGGAAGCGGGTGAGGCTGACAAGTGGATGGACTGGGGGTAGTTGTACTTATTTAAACAATAGTTGTCCCTGTCAGGACACTCGTTGAGCAGCAGCAGCAGCAGCAGCAGCAGCAGCAGCCGCAGACAATTGCTTTGGATTGCTTTTGCCCGCCGAGGCGTACATTACATTAGACGAGCATAAAGGCCAAGCAAGTCCTGACGCCATTTCCCCTTCCCTGCCCAAATGGTTTCAAGTGCAGTCCGAAACCGCAAGGCAAGACAAGGCAACAAACATGGCACATGGCACATGGCACATGGACAAGGACATGCAGATAGTCATTGTGAAAGCACGAGACACACTCAATGACACAGCGACTGTCTGGCAGCCTGTCAGCCATTTAAATAGTCCTTCTGTTGTCCTGTGTTCTTGCATTAATTAAAGATACGCTGCATTGTTATGTGGGGGCCACAACTCAGGAGTTGCAATTGTTCGATTTGCTGCTGTTGTGGTCCTGGCAGCATCGAACGTCACCGGTCTCATTGTGTTTTGAATTAATGTCAAAGGATTTGCGTAATTGGCCAATGTCCTTGCCAGTGTAAATTAACAGCACTGCCTGATATTTGGCACTTGCCAACTAAACCTGAGCCACGATCAAGTACGGCTTTCAGTGTGGCAACATTATTTACAATTAAGCAAGTGTGAAACAGGACTCCCTTATTATTGTTAGTAATGATAGTAATAATAAGAATAAATCTTTTACTATTATTTGTAAAAGTTACAAGAATATTAGCCAAACTCATTCCAAAACAGTTGCGGAATAATATAATAAAGTTAAAACAACGCAGTTTAATATTAACTTTCAATAAGGCAGTTCTAGTAAAATATAAAAAAATTGGTGTTTGTAAAAGTAGAACTAAACCTAACCAAAACATCTTAGCTTGATTTGATCCATCAGCTGATAAATTAGCTGACTTCAATTGAAACTATTAAAATAAACTTGACACTTTATTTATACAGGAATTAGCTTTAGCTGTTTTTAGCCTCTTATTAGAATGACGACAAAATTTAAATCAGCTTGAACAGACAGACAAAGGGACAATCAAGCCGACAAACTTTATAATTTTTTATTTCTTACTGAAAGCATGTGGCCAAATAAGTTTCAAACCTCAACAGAACCTAAAAGCATATAATAATTTAAAACGCAACCCCGAACCACAGTTAATCTATTATTATACATTTATATAAAGTATTTTTATATATATGATTATAATCATCATTTTACTTAATATAAATTTAAACATATAACATTGCTAAAAGAGTCAATTCCTCAACAATGGTTAAAGTGGTATAAAAAATTATAATATTTACATTTTTTTTCATGTTGCAACTGTTTTTCTCAATTTTCTTGTATTGTCCTATTTACGTTCTCAATTTTTCTACTCCAAAATATGCAAATGCATTTATTTACATTAAATTGACACTTGCACAACAAGATATGCTTTGGGAATATTGTTTGCAGCTTGTGTGTCCTTTTATTATGACGAATTATTATTATTGTTTGCACATGGGATTTTTTGACACTTTACTTAATCCTTGTAACAATCAAACCATAAATAAATGTACCACAATTCACATATTTTTTTTGAATATTTTCAAAGGCAAGACTTGGGACTTCACATTTTCAACTAAACATAATTCACAACATCGTTTATTTAAATTTCAACTAAAATTTTTGATTTATTGATTGCATTACAAAATAGACGCAAAAATACTAAATACTTACATATATGTATATATATAAAACTAAATTCATTTAAGGAATAAAGATATAGGTACACGTTAAAACACATTTTTGTTTCTTGATTGTTGCTGCTCTTTTTTGTTATCAAAATTGCGTTTAAAAGATTTAAAAGAATACAAAAGATTTAAGAATTAAGCTTGAATGCAGGTTGGGTATTGATATATGATTAAAAAATAATACTACAAAACCGAAGGTGAACTTTTTGCAAAAATAGAAAAAACAAATTCGAACGAGAAATAAATTCGAATGTAATGAAATGTATGTGCGAAATATGGCGTAAAAATGCAAGGAATTGTATTGCCGAGCTAGATAGAGTGTGTTTGTTATTCGTAGTGTTAGATAGTGTTTTGCTGTTTCTAATACTCGTATTAAACTGTAGTAGAGAGGGCGATGTTAGCCACGCCCCCGTTCGTTTTTGAAGCAACAACAATCGTAACTAGTTTAAATTGTTGTTGTCCGCTTAACTCACGCATTAATCACAGCTGCAATTGTTAGTTGTTTTGACTTTTCTTCTCAGCATTATATTATAATTATATATGCACGCATGCCCAGCATAAGGCTAACGATAACATATTTTTATGGGTATATCCGTACCAAATAAATTGGGTCTTTTTCTTCCTAGCTAAAGCGCATATGGTCCATAAAGTAGTGTCAGTTGTCAACTAGTTGACCAACTGCATAAAGCGAAGGAAATACGATATCTGACTTAGTTTGTTGGGGGTGTTTTTGGTGTTCATTTTCCATTGTTCTTTTGTTTTTGTTTTTGTTAAGTTTAAGGCCACTTAAGTACGCTTATCGATTCGATTAAGTGCGGTTTTGATGATGTATTGTGTGTGTTATTTATGCCATCAAAATTTGATCCTCAAGTGCCGAATTTCATTTTGCCAAATAGGCCGACTTTAGTTGCTGATATTCCAATATGCGCGCAATGCCATATTCCTAAAAGTGAGACACAATTAATATAGGGAACAAGAATATTTCATTTATAACATTATTAAAACCTTTGGTGTCTCTCCATTTTATTTTCCTGCCCTAGCCAACTTACCCAATAACCAAACTCAATGGCCGAGGTAACATTGACCACTGACCACAGGCTCCAGAACAAATGCGAGAGCATTGTAAATAGGCGCACCTCGGCATCGACCGTATCGAGCTCCTCTATAGTTGGCTCGTAGTTCTCATCATCGTGATATTTCTTCAGATAGTTAACGATGAAGTCGCGTCGCTGCTCAGCCGTGGAATATTGCTGTTTGTAGTGATGGAAGTAGGGGAACTGCGGATTGGTATAATCGAAAGTCCATTCGATGAAGTGATTGGCCAAATCGAAGCCCCGATAATTGTATGCACAATACTCAAAGTCAATGATAATGAGATCCGGCTCATGATCGGACATAAAGCTCGAGTCCAATGCGGAATCGTCTGTCGTGTCCAGTTCGGCGCAGGGTGAAGCGCTCTGGGATTTGCTGTTTGCGAATGCAATAAAACGATTAGTCAAATTTGCAGCAGATATAACAAAATATGGCATGGATAACCTGTATGTATTTGGTAATATGCCTAGGCCGATTTTAACAGCCAGCTCAATAAATTTGGGACCATCTAGAATTTAAGGTAGTTTTATATCGACGACCAAGCATATACATATATAGACTTATAGACTAATTTGGCAATTGGCAAATAAATACTGGTTAGCGGCCAACAGAAGTATTGAGGGTTAGCACGAAACTAAATATATATATACAACTATATAACTTACTTATCATCCGCATCCAAGTTGCTGTTACCGTCCAAGCTGTCGCCGAGGGTCTCATCAAAATTGGATCTGTGGTGGGTAAGAGTTTGGCTTAATTAGTAAATTTGTGTAATAAGTAACAAGGGAGTGCTCACCTCAATATACTCATTGATTCCCTTGGTGTACGCTCCTTTCCACAGTTCGACTCTCTTAGCAATATATTGCCCTCCTGCAGATCGTTGTGGCAAAAGACGACGGGATAGGCGCCCGCATCTATCACCGATCTCAGCCAGGCCATTTCCTGTACATAGTTGATGGTGCGCATCAAATCCCGTTGCTTTTGCAGTACTGTCGAATTGGGTTTCGATTCAATCTTGCCCTTCACAATGGTATCCAAGCTGGCCAGCCAACGGTCCATGCAATTCCAGATCCAATCTGGTTCCTTGGACATCGGTATATTCAGGCTGTGTATTTCACCCATTTTCTCAGCGATCTTCATCGAAATGCGCACATCGCCCAACTCTGTGGTGGCCAAAGGACGTGCCTGCCATAAAAGATATTGGATATTAAATAATGTTAACATAGATGAAATGGAAACACATTAAAAGCTTTTAGGTCGCTCAACCTACCTGTATATACTGCTCGATGCGTCCACCGGGAAATATGCCATGTAGCTTTGGACCAAAATTACGCTCGCTGAGCAGGGCAAACACAACGGACTCTGTGATCATGGTCTCTAATGCGTGATCGCCATGGGTTTGTCCATAGATGCGCAGCAGAACCTGTTTATTAGTTTTGATATAAACAAGAGAAGTATAAATATTAGCATAATAAATAGGTAAATATATATATTTCATTTTTGGGCGACCTACCTCACGCGGTTCCTGCTTGGGTGTGTGCAGGCGCCTCAGTAAACTTGAATCGCCGCTGTCGCTGTCGAATCGTCGCCGTTTGTTTGCCTGTTTGGCGCTCAGCGCCGCATCGTCATCGTCGTCGGCGACATCAGCGGGAACGGCGGTGGCAGAAGTTGCGTCAACGCCCACAACAATCGTTTGTGCCAAATTGTTGGCTACCGCTGGCGCCTCAATGGCCGCGGTGTTGTTAATGTTATTGTTGCTGTTGTTATCATTGTTGTTGTTGTTGCTATTCTTAGCAAACACCGAGGCGGCTATGACGTGTTTGCCAATGCTAACGTTGACATTTCCTTGCGGCTGCTGTTGCTGTTGCTCCACCTCCAATAATTGCTGCTCATCAAAATCATCCAAGTCGGGCAGACTTACGTAATACAAGAAATTCGAAAGGCCGCCACTAAAAGAAACCAAGATACGATCATTAATAAGAGCTTTCTTTAAATATATATAACCCCTTTCAGAACTCACCTGATGCGCTTTACGATTAGCTGTTCCGGCGTTACCACCTTCCAGCGTCCGGTTAGATAGTCACGGCAGATGCGTGATGCCGCTTGGCGAATTTCCTCGAGTGTGGCCTATTTGGATTGGAGCCAAGAGCGCAAAGTCCCAAAAACGCAAAGAGCAAGGGCGTGAAATAAAAGAGAGCACGAAAAATGAGAGAATGCAAATGTTTAGTTACGGAGAGTGGCAAGACAAATGCTTGACGTTTGTGAATTGACAAAACAAATGTTCTTGCATGTGCCGAGGGGGTTGCGTTGGGGGTGGGTCTGAGGCGTACTGAATAAAATAGGCATTTGCATGCGCTAGAAATGGCGTGAAATTATTATAAGACCAAAAATAAGCGCTGTGTCGGTGAGCTAAATAACTTTGCTTTATGTCTTTTAGAACAACTGCAAGGTCTTGTGTGTGCTAAAAAGAAAAAGTCTAGGTACACTGGTAAGCACAGTGGCACATAATAGGTACCTAACTGGTCAAAAAAATTGTATTTTGGCATTGATTTGAAGAACTCCAAATGCACCTTAGTAGTTAAATTATATGTACTCCCTAATAGTTGAGCTAAATAATGTTAAGTTAATTTTTAACTTCAAATTCATATTACTACTAATATGACAACAAATTTGCGATCTATTAATCTTAACACCCAACTAATATGCACTAAACCACTTGGAATGTATTTATAAAGTGTTAACAGGAAATAACATGTACTATAATTATTTATAATTAGATTTAGCTGAGAGGTAAACATAAAATGTACAAATTTATATTGCTAAGTAATGAGGCTCGAATGGGTCTAAAAACAATCTGGCAGGGGCTAAAAGATGGTTGTTATTAAAATACATATAAATAATTTAAAGCCTATTTAAAGGTAATGAATACAAGTAATAGAAACTGTGAGTAAATTTGATTACACGATTAAAATAATTAGCTTACATTGCGTCGAAAATGTTGCCAGATATGTTCATAATTACAACGTTGACGTTTACAACAATTCTGATCAATTTCTTGAAGTTTCTGCTGCTTTTGACGACGAGTTTTATGTTTATTCGTACGTTTACGTTGTCTCATACTATGCGTATTATAATTGACAAAAGTTCAATAAAAAGTTTGAATTTATATATATGAATATATATAATAAGTGTAAATCTAATTATATAAAAAACAGATGTGTCAATTCCGTTAGCACACGCAAGTCTTTAAATCTTGTTCCGTATTAAAGGTCGACTGTTCCTCACAGCTGAGCGGTCAATAACAAACTGAAACAAACTACAACAAAACTGACTCATCGAACGCCCAGCGCTCTCGCTCTCGCTCTCTCTTTCTCTCTGACTTTCTCTCACTCTCTTTTATGGTGGTTGCTGCACCACCAGCAATGCCACCGCAGCCCTTGCCAGGGGTTGCTAAGAGGCCAAACATATGTTTTACCTAGACCAAAACCCAGAGCCCGTAACCAAGAGCTACGTCAATTGGTTCTCGTAAAGAACGAAATTTGCGTGCTGTGATTCCAAACAGATGTTTGATGATATAAGACAGGTATAAATTAAATAAAATATTGTTAAAACCAGTTTACTGGCAATTACTTGTAATCAAGCACCTAATATAGATTAGATTGGTCTTCTAAGTACTTGTAAATGCTGTCAACAGACTGGAATATAGGACCTTGATATGATTATATATACACCTTTTAGCCGATTGCGTTCGTTGACCTGCATTACAAATCGACACCTGTGCAAATAAATAGTTAAAAGAGTAGTTTTACGCAACATTGCAACTAAGTTAAAGCTTTTTTTGTTGTAAAGAAAACATTAAAATACTCTTTAAAATTTTATGAGCATTAAAACTCTAATTTAAGAATTACTGCCTTGAAGATAATATTCTTTAATTTAACTAAGAATAAAGAATTTTAGTTCACAAAAAAAATTGTTTTTGTGAGTAGTTTTGTGATATCGTTTCTTATTTAAAATTGAAATTTAAATTTTAAAATTAAAATTTTTTATATCAATTTATATTATATATTAAATTATTTTTTTCAAATTGGAATAATGTTTAATATGAAAATGTTTGTGAAATGTGAAAATTGTTAATAATAATTTTAATTATATAAGCCTCTCTATTTACTACATAAGCTTACTCCAGATAGCTTATCTTATAGATCTTATTTGTGCAGCAGGTATGCAATTATTTTCGAGATTTTTCGTTTAAGGGTGCAACCCTTCAAAGTTAGCAAAAAGTAACGCTCGCAAGAGAGGAAACTCTCTCTTTAGCTCTCTCTCTCTCTCTTTTTGAAATCTTGCTCATTTCCACCCTCTCTTTTAACTGAACCTCTCTCTAAAGATTTTTGGCTGTTTTTCTCTTCCTCTCTCTCACTTTTGTCAAAGGTCTCTTGTTTTTGAACATGATAAGCTCTTAACTAAAACATATTAAAACAATTTATGTAGAGGGATTATTTATATTACCTTAAATCTCTTTTAAAGGTTTCCTTTAGTAGAAGTTTTTCTATGATAAACATAGTTTTTAATTTTTAGTTTTTTTTTATACTTTAAAAGACAAATATATTCGGTATTAACTTCATTTTGCTATTAAGAAAACCATTCAAATCTACTTTAAAATTTTCACATCTTCATGTCTTCAAACAAAAAATAGTTTTGACCAACAACACACAACAGGCACACACTCCCACACACACACACACACACACACACAACGCAATTCATCATGGAATTTTCCACGCAATCATCGCAACAAGAAAATCTTCCATTTACGCACAAAGCAAAAGTCTTATCAACTACCATAAGAAGGGCAACAGCATAATATATATTTATATATATTTTATTTAAGAGCAAACAGATTAAGCAAACGTCGTATAAAGAGAATAAGAAATAGTTAAAGAAAAGAAATGTAATGTTTATTACGAAACAGCGAAATTGAGAATTAACTAAATTGCATTGGGAAAATGGCCGGAACGTAATAAACCCATTAAGGGTCTTAACGTAATGCTCAATGGCAACATTCCAAGCCCAAACGTAACTTACAAGAACAAATACAAATACAGCTATTTAGTAAATGACAAAGGTCTTTGATAAGCAATTGCGGACCTTATCAGCTCAAGCTGTTGAACTTATCAGCAACTATTTTATATGACTGCCAACTTAGTTGAAAAGTTGAGATGTGCGAACTATGTGATTAAAAGTTTTGATACAAAAAATCCGGTAAACAGCTGGCAATTTTCGTTTTCAAGGAATCCACATTTAATTAATCACATCTTAAAAGATTGTAGGTGGCTGGTAACGACTATTCAATACTCTGTTAATAGTGTGTTGGTAGCGAAAAACAGTTAAAAAGGCCTCAATTCTACTTCTAATAACATTTAAACGGAATTTTTATTTATTTAAATAAAATAAAGATATTTGTAAGCTGCAAGTTTTCTATTTGTAATGTGTATTATCAACCAATCAAGTACCCTACAGTTTGTTTACTTCTTTATCATATTGTTTTGTTTTTTCTTTTACTCTTCTGAAAAAGCTAAATAATTATGCGATTTATCCATTTAACTTGGTGGGCGTTTCCAATGACGCAAATGTTCCACAAGTGCACCATAAGAAAACAAATTGTTTAAATTTCATTTCTTATAGCCTTGAATTAAACATATTTTCAATTTAAAATTGAAATTCACTTTTCTTTAAACGCAATTTGCGTTCTTGCTATACCCTAGCTAAGGGTATGAGTTTAATGAGTAAGCAGTAGTTGCGTTTATGAATAAAAATGTTAATATAAAATTGGGATGCATTTTTTAATTTATTTCAAACTAATTCAACCATAAATCTTGTCAAAAGTAGGTCATTGCAATATTTATGTAATTGTCTTCTAAGCTAATCAGCATGATTATTTGTAGGTCAGTATTAAATATTAGCTACCAAAGTCTGCCTGAGGTCTACGATTTGTGCTATCGATAAGACTAAATTCCATGTCAGAAAAGGCGCCAAAGTTGAGATAAGATTTGCGCGTGTTAAACAAGTAGTTAACAAAAATCAATTCCTAAACGTTATTAAACATATTAAACTGTTCACTTTTTGCTTATATCTATAAGAATAGTTCTTATCTCAATCGAAAAGTTGCTTATCGTAATTTACAAGCGCTTTATACATTGTTGCTGTCAATCAAAATGTATTTCACAATGTCATCCAAGTCATAGATCAGACTTACAGACAAATATATCGAGTATATATAGTTTATAGTATAGTTAAGTATACGTCTGGTGTTTGTTAATTATAACAATAAAAAAACTTGTGGCTTTTGAGTAACACGTGATTTATTAACATATCACGTTGCTTATCTGAATGTAGTATATAATTATACTATATTTAAAAATATACTATACTTTCTAAATAATGCCCCTCAATGAGTATGCAAATAGTAGTGAAAGAATTTGTAATTTGATAAGAAACCTAATTGTGCTGATACACGAAATGAATTATTAAATGAAACCTTATCAATTTTTTGTTTTTATCAAATATTTTCCATGCTTCCGTTAAGCCTCTTTTATTCCAGCGCAGAATTTCAATTAAAATTATTAATATAAGTCATATAAGAGAGAGTTAAGTGTTGTGCAAATATAATTTTAACTATTCGAAAATAGTTTTCCAGATATAAATGAAAAGTGTTAATACATAACAATAGATAATATCGCTTGAAGCTAACATCAAAACCAATTTCTACCAATCTATCAAAGGTACTAAAATTGAGCCACATTTTAGCTTTGGTTAATTGATTAACATAACGAGTTTTAAATTTGTATAACCAACGCTTTGGCAGAATAATGTAATTTCCCAACTCCTATTTAAATAAATATAATTCTGAATCATTAATCGCACGAGCTAAATTACTCACACATTTCAAAAACATTCACTGGAAGCGCACGAAAACCACAAACTAACAACTTGATTGGGGTAAAAAACACACAAATACACACACAAATACACATATGTATATGTGTAGTTGTAGGTAATGGCTAACAGATAATACTTGGCTAGAGCAATTACCTGACTACAGCGCTGTGACTGCAGCTTAATTCGCAACTGCGCAGCGGCGGCGGCGGCACGTGACTTGTTGCGGCGGCTTTGGCGGCTGTGGCAACTCCACAAGCGGCTGTAATTACGGCCAGGGGGCGGTCGCGGGCAGGTGCTAAACCAGCGAGTGACGTTTGCGCGCAGCGCCACCTGTGCGACGAGCTTTACGCAAAAAAAGAAGACGCCAATAAAAACAATATAGCAAATAAAAAAAGTAAAAGCTTATCAAGAGCATGCAACCAGTTGTACTCCAACGAGAACAGGCGACGACAATGTTGCGGGCGATAAGCCCTATATTTGAACGATCAGCAAGGAATCACAAAATAAACGTGGAATCACCATAAAAGTAAATCAAAGAAACAACAAAAGAACCTTGAGCGTTGCCCAAGTCGAAGTGTAAATACCCTTGAAATTCAAAGCACTGAATAAGTCACTAAACATTTTTATTTATTATTTTTGGTAATCAAGGAGTTTTGATTAAATTTGATATAATTTGAATATTGGCATATCAGCAGCAAAATGAGAATTTGTTATTAAAATAATTTAGAATTTTATATTTATAATTAACATTTTTTCTGTTTTTAATAAAGCTTTTTCAAATGCTAAAACTAAATTTTAGCAAACAGTTAAAAAAAAGAGTGAATAATTTTATTTTTGTGATTGTAAAGCCATTTATCTTTATGTGAGTCATGACGTCTCCGAACGTCATTGTTTAAGTTTTAAAATAAGACTATTTTTTGTTAAGCCCAATACATATATTAGTATTTATTCAGTAAATTTAAGCAATAACAGAGTAGGCCTTTTTTAAATTATAGGAGAAAACTTAGCAGTTGTTCTCTCAAAACGTTCAAGAACTGTTTGAATTAAACTTTCTAAATAAATAACAATTCAAATGCAGTATGTTACTGTTTTGTAACAAATAAATCTATTGTTTTAGAGCAATGTTAAATACACCAAAATAATAACAAATCTCTATAGTGCAATTTATGGCCGTCAAACGAAATAAGAAAGTGAACATACTCTTCACACGCACGCTGCAAGGGCCTTAACCCACGAAATATTGCGATGACACACAAAACGACGTTTCGGTCAATGTACGCGAAGTTTGTACAATAGGAGAACGTAACAAGCAAAAAACCCAACACCAACAACAGGTTGAAACGCATTCTGTATTGTTCTTTATCTTTTCACTTACCGTTTGCAAATTGTTGGACATCTTCACGCTGCACACTCTCGCTCTCTAATACCTTCCGCTTTCTATCCGCTGTCCTTGACGCGATGCGCTGTCCAAAAGGTACGTAACAACTAAAAGTTTGTTGGTGTGCGTGTTCGTGTTGTGTGTATTTCCTATTTGTTAAACGTATTTTAATCACACTCTCACTGACAAAAACAACATTCACAATAAATATTTACAATGTTTTAAACTGCGACGTCACTTTGTATTAAATACAATTATTAATATAGCTAGATACGTGTTGTTGACTCTATCGGTTTATTTAACGGTTTCTACTTTGCACAACTTTCCGCGTTAACATCCACTCGCGCGCACGTTTCAATCGCAACTGTGATCGAAGCTTTGGTGTGAGAGCACGCTAAGAGGACTGCGAATGCCCTGCTTGCGCCTGCTCTTCATTATCTTGCCGTTTGTTGTTTTTTCGCAACGATTTGACTCTTGCCGCTCGCACTTCTATTTGGTAGGCGAGACTGCAATCGATACTTAACACATTGCAAGGTGCTTTGAGGTCGAGCTTTTGCAAGAGAGCGCCAAAAGGCTACCATTGCAATTACTGCTTTCCCACCAATTTCTTATTGGTAGATTCGCACTTTGTGCATAACTTAATGCTGACTGCTATGACAGCTACCGCGCGGCAGATTTAAAATATTCGCTTATTGCAATTTTGCTAAATTTTATTTACTCTCCGTTGAAATGGCGCAGCATGTTTTTAATTAAGTAGTTTACGCTCTTTTATAAGAACCTGTTTTAGTGTTTTGTTAAATCAGTCTCTTGTTTTGTGGGTCAAAGACACACAATTGCGTTTTAAAAAAATATGTTTACTAAAGCTCCATTGGGGAGTTTTCTAGAAAATTACATGCTCTTTGGCACGCACGCAGCTTAAGAAAAATTTAATGTAACAAGAGGGCCAAACAAAAATATGTTCACTTAAATAATTTCGTTCTTGGTATAGTTTGCGATACTTGTTGAGCGCCACTCGCTAATGAGCTTTCGGGCAACATGGTCAGCAGAATGCGCTACAAGTTGAAAGCTTTCAAAAGCTTTGCATCTGCAACGATGCGCGTCGACGTTTCAAAGCTAGCTTTGAACAGCTTTCGCCTGGCGAGCTTTCAACTTTCGCAAACGCTTTTCAAATGTACTTTATATGAGTCACAGCGCACGGATGCGATCATATTTATTTTCATAAAATTACTCCGATAACCAATTGAGCTTTTATGAAATTTATTCGTGTGTAAATATATATACTCGGAAATTCCAAGAAAATTTTTATTTCAAAAAAGCAATCACTATGTGTGGTATATTATCAATAAAACCATAACTCATTTAAACAATGCAAATCTCAAATACACACATACATACACGAGCTTTTCGTGTCGCATTTAATGCTCAAGGTGGCTGCTGATAAGCCGCGACTCTTTTTGCTGTACAGTTGCGTCCCACAAAGCATACACACACACACACCGTCGCACAAGCAGATGCATTTGTGTGGTGTGCACGTTATATAGGGAGCTTATAGAAGTTGCTAGAAAGTCGCCAAAAACCCTCGCAAAGTAGACAGAATAATTAACTAGTTTCCGCTTTGTTTCTTTTGTTGTATTTTTTGTTCTTTCATTTATTTTTTGAATGTTCTCGAATGTTTGTTGGTTTTCTTTTTATATTTTCTTTTCTTTGCTGACCACGCTTTGGTGGTCATATACTCGCTGGTTACTTTTGAAAAGTCTTAAATTTTTTGCCATTTTACACGCTCTGCTCTAATTTTAATTATGTATTCTGCATCACCTTCCTTTCTTTTGCTTTTTGCATACGTTATTGCCTATTGGTTTGGTCTGATTGTTTTTTCTTTTTGTTCTCGATCTTTCTTTTTTTTTGCTGCTGGCTCAAAAATTTAAAGGTAGACAGACTGCAAGAGAGGGAGTGAGAGCTGAATAGTTGGTTTGCTATTGGGTTGGAGTGGGCAAAAACTATGTAAATAACAAGCCTCACACATACAATCAACGCTTAGCACACTACTAAGCTCTCGCTCTCTCTCTCTCTCTGGTAAGGAGCAGAAAACGTTCTCAAGGCATTAGCCAAGTTAATCATAAGTAATCATAAGTTATACGTATACAATTAGAAGAAAATATAGCATAATTGGTAAAAAAAAAATTGTAAGGTTGTACAGTTACGGCATTTTAATGTTCGTTTTAAACTTTCCTAAATTTGGCCAGTCAGCGAGCGCTGTTGATTTGTTTGCTATATAAAAAAATTTGATATACAAGTTCTATGCATTTGCTTTTTAGTTCCATTTTTTTTTTATATGGTTTCTCAATTGATTGTTTTGAGGGCAGCTTTCTGTTAAGTGTTGATTTTGTTTACGAGTTTTAAACATAGAGCTTTTTCTTTTAATATAAATATTCATATATAATATAGGATCATACATAAAATTAAAAAAGAAATTATCTTAAAAATGACAAATGCGTAATGTTAAATTTGTTTGTTTTTCTCGTTCATTTTACACAAGACTTGCAAGTTTTTCTTTCTTTTTTTTGTATTTTTGTATTTTTCTTTTATTATTAAACTTGATGCTTTTTACTTTGTTTGTTTACAACTCTCATGTTTTTATGCTTGTTTGTTTTCTGCTTAAAACGCATCTTAATTGTTTCTTTTTTGTTTGTTTTTATATATATATATACTTTTTCTTTAAAGTTAAGTTTTCTTTTTTTTTGTTTTGTTTAAGTAAATGATAATGGATTTTTTTCTTGTGTTTTTGTTAGTCAGAGAGAATCGGTACATTTTAAGACTACGCTCCCGTTACAGGATTGTTAATAGAGAAGCGCCGGCACACACACACACACCCACACACACACATACATATAGTACATACAGTAACACACCGAGACACGTGTGTGTGTGTTTGCGTGTGCGTGCGTGCGTATGAACGCATTTTTTGTGTGATTTTTGTGTTTGTGTTAGTAAATTTATATGTAGTACTGTGCTGCTGCTGCTGAGCGGGCGAAGAAGACGACGACGTCCTTACTTAGGCAGCCACCTCGCTGGCCTCAGCACCGTTTTGAACTTCCTCCTTTGTGCTGGCCTCGTCCAGCTTCGCCTTCTTCTCCGGCGTGGCAACGACCTCATCGGCTTTGGCGGTGGCCTCGTCAACCTTTCGCTTTACAGCTTCAGCGGCGGGCGCATCTAAAAAATAACAAATCATTTTTTCGGCACAAAGTTAGTTAACTGTACAACAAGGGGTGACGAGTGTGGAGGGATGGTGGTTGTTGGATGGTTTATCTCACCTTTTGAATCACCATTGGCTGCCTCTGCATCGTCGGCGCCATTCTCAACAGCTGCTGCTTCTGCCTCGTTGCCTGACTTGGCCTCAGCTGTTTTCTCCTCAGCCGCCTCCTCGCTCTTCTTCTTCTCATCGGCGGCGGCTACTGCATCGGTCTTTTTCTCGCCATCGACGGCATCACCGTCGGCGGCGGCTGCAGCGTCGGTGGCGGGCGCTGCTTCGGCGCTCGCTTCAGAGCCATTCTCCTTGGCGCCATCGGCACTGCTGCTCGACTCCTCTTCACCGGCGGCATCGGCGGCGCTGGCACCGTTCTCTGTGGTCGTCGGTGTTTCGGCCGCTGCCTCATCGGCGGCCACAGCATCCTTCTTCACTGCATCAACCTCCTCAGCGGCAACTTTCTCAACCACAGGGGTCTCGCTAATAGAAAAAAAAAACAAATTGCGTTTAGTAAAAATCTACCCATTAATATATGTCTAAAAAATGATTTCCCAATTATGTGAAACACGCATAAAAGAACATAAGATTGCCATAGTCGACTAGCAGATACCCTAAGCACAGCTTTATAAATTCTAAATAACTTTAGGGTCATGATCTTGAATAGCGATTTTGGGGCTAATAAGACTTTTAAATAATTGTTTATTAATATGAAATGGGGCAAAATATGGATACATGTTTTGTAACCTGTTTTAGGTATGTACTTAAAAATCTATAGACGAAAAATGCAATGACTAAGCTAATGCTATTGCATGTTGTAAACATTTTAACAAAACTAATATACCCTTTCTACCCACTTTCAGTCGGCTTAGGGTATTAAAATAGAAGCACACAAAAGACCGGCAAAAGCCGTAAACGACGCCGGCTGCGGCGTTGCTTCCGCGTTGGTTACAACCACCCCCAGAGTAGAAGCAGACATACACATATACACACACTAGCAGACAAAAATGTTAAAAGCATCTGCCGCCGCCGCCGCCGCAGCAAATGATAAATGGGAGCAACAACTCGTGGAAACTGCGACGCAAAAAGAAACGGAAAAAAGGTGAGCGGCATGCGCTTCCATATAAACAGTTTTTTGTCTTTTTCTTTATACCCAGCGGAAAATAGGTGTACATAGCATAAAATGTAAAGAGTGCACAGAAAAGGCAAAGCGTGCAAAAAAAAAAGATTAAAAAAAAGAAGCGCGACTTGTTTGAAATTCAACGTATGAACACAAAAGAAAATAAAACTGGTTTTTTTTTATGTTGCGACACTATGTGCATCTCCCTCACACGCACCTTTTGTTGATCGCTTTGCGCGCGCGTCACGTACACAAGAGAAACAGCATATAAAAAGAGAGCGAGAGAGAATTGCAATGCAAAGCAAAGCGGCAAAAATAACGGTCACAAAATATATGCGCTCACACAAACACCCACTATGTGACAATACCCCCCTGCATTCCTTGTCAACCAACACAACCTAAGACAACACAGACAAAAGGTTCTAACGGTTATCTTTCTGCTGCGACGCAGCAAAAGCAGTTAGAAAACGCAGACAGCGAAACGACGCTGTGCGATTATTTTGGGCAGTGACAAAATATAATATACCTGGAAGCAGCAGAATTTCGTTTGAGCAGCTCATTAGCACAAAAAAGAAACAAGTAAGAACACAAAAGGCATGCGGCTAATAAATGCCAAGCTTTAAGCTTTAAACGAAAATTACGCAGAAGACGAAACTGACAAAAATTAATGGCCAGGGCCAGACGACAGCAGCAGCAAAAGCAAACAGACGAGACAGACAAAACGACAGCTGAAACTCAAACGGCACAAAAAAAAAAAGAGCGGCAACTTGAATGCTTCACACAGATGCAGTGCGCTCACACAAAATATATGTACATACATATATACATGCATACTTATTTGCGCACTCCGCTTTGCACAAAAACGCACACACACTCGTCCGCTCAATATATTACTTCTTTGCCTCTTCACAGCCGCCGCCGCTAATATGACCAACAACAAGCATGCTGCTGACGAAGTCGCTGCTGCCGTTGTTTGCCGGCCGGAGTGTAAGTGAGAAAGCGTCATGACGCCGCGCCAAATTCAACGGCGTCGTTTTTTGCGCGCACATTTGGGACGCCTTGGCGTAAGCGAGACAACTCTATTGGTTTGTTCAAGCATTATACGTAGGATAGACACAAAATTCAAAAAGAAATTTTTTCCCAACCGTTGGAAGAAAATGATGTACACCACTTGCGAAATTAGCCGCAATTGCCGCTATATATATACATATATATTGTTTAAACAATTTTAACGCACACATGCATATCCTAAAAGCACACACATTTACACTAAACCAAAATAATTTACTCACTTCTTTTTATCAGCCACATCAGCCATTTTACTTTTAAGAATTACTTTTCAAAGAGAAGCGCGAAAAGTGTTTAAATTTTTAGGTTTTTGCAAACAGCTCGCGTACGTAAACACGACTTTTGAGATACTTAAAATCAAACACGTAGTTTCAATGAGATTTGCAAATTTTATAAATTAGTGCAAATTGCTCTTGCTTGACAACTTTTTCAGGTAGCTCTGCTTAAAAAGTTGAATGCCTGCTGGGTTTTTAGTTGCCGTTCAGAATAACGTCCACACAGTTTCGCAGAAAAACGCCGAATGAGACAGAGACAGAAGCTGAGGTAACTTTATATACACTGGCTATATTGACATTGAATCGATGATTTTTACTTCAAACCGCCGGTATCGATATATTTTTTCAGGTTTTTTCAAATATTATGAAGTAGTTATAAAGGTATATTAAATTCACTGAAAAGAATTATTAGTACGTAACTTTAATTAAAAAATTTTATTTAACACTTTGAACTCACATTAAGCTGGAATTAGAGCTAAAACTCTCTTCAAATATTATGTGTGTAAGCCGATATTTCATCATAATCAGTAAGTTAACATTATGTTATACTCAAAATGGCACTATTAGAAGGGACATTGACTCGTGCCGATTATTTTCAAAGTGGTGAATAGTAAGAACGCAATAGCCAATTAGAACATGCTGCATGCTAAAGTGAGAGGTAGTACGTTCACCTTTTAGTAGACTAGTATTACATATTTATCGATTGCATGGAATGTTGATTCATTATTATCTTCATATTGAATGCATAGTTACGTTTAAATAATGAGTTGAATGAAATTGAATAAAGAGCAGCAATTATTTATTTTATGGGTTTTTTTATATTTTTCATATCCTTATAAATTATGTCATTGAATTCGATTCAACCATATTAAAGTAGAAACTATGTTAAAAAATAAATATATTTAAAGCTTGGCTACCCTAATCCATGCAAATTATTTTAATTACATACCGATGTAGATAGATGGAAATCAAAAACTATCGATACCTGTGCTGTTCACACGTACAAATTTGCCCGCCAAGCGACACACATACCACTCCAAATACAAATGGCAGTAGAAAGCAATCAATCAAAGTAATGGTCGATTTGTTGTTGTAGTTTTTGAGTTTCAAACGGCGCACAGAAAGCGGAAATTACAATTTTCTGGCGCAGTAGGCAGGTAAAAGGCGTCCGTCACAGTGCGCACCCGGCACAGATGGGATTTCACGGCATCACGTGCCATTGTGCCCTTTCTGGATTAATATCCTTCTATTCGACAACAACAACAACAACAACATCATCAGCAGCACAGGGCAACGACAGAGCCGGCTGTTAGTTGGTTTTATTACCTGGCTCTGCATTTCCCATTGTACACTGTTGTTGCGCGCCTTTTTCATGGCTTTTCCTGCTGCATTTTCCAGCTCCAGCTGCACGGGATCTTGAAGGAGGTGAGTTGTTGTTGAACAAAATTGTTTTTTCATGTCTCGTTATACCCTGTACCAATTGCATGGGCGATATGTAATGGGGTATACGTGCTATGTGTAAACTTATGTAACAAGTCAGAAGATAGCTTCTCGGCAATAAAATACATATGTATTTTTGGACAATATACATTTCTTTGTCCGTTTGCTTTTTTGTTTGTCTGTAAAACGCGTTAATCTCAAATACTCTACCAACTAGGGCTGTATTTGATAGGCTTCGTGTCGAGTCCTGGTTACAGGGTATATTTTAGAAAGGCAATGTTATACATACTTTATATAGCCTGTACCAATTGATAACGAGTAAAAATAAATTTTGGGCAATTTTAATAGACAAAATGAACCAACTTTGAACCCATTAAGAATATATATTCCTGATCAGGTTTAATTGCTAAAGACTTGATTCTTATTGTCAATTGATATTTTTATTTCATACCCTCTTATATATTCTAATTGGGAGTTACTGAGTATTAAAATCGAACTTAAAATAATGGGCAAAAACAAATCTTAAAAGCTTTCAATATTACTTTAAGTTGTAGAAGTGTATAAAGCAGTCGCTTACAGCCGATTGCAAAGTTCTTCCTTGTGCTGAGATTAGTTTCCTTTTGATCTACCAGGGATTAGCATACCTAATTCCCTGCTCAGTGCGTTCAATGCATTCAAAGTAGCATCTGTAACTTATTCAATGCTCTCCAACATGCATTTCATATTCAACTTCACGCACACAGACACACACACAGTCAAAGGCACAGCTGCATCCTGTGGCGTGGCCCAAGGCCAGGTGCTGTTGCTGTTGGCGTCGACGTTGGCGTCGCTGCTGGCGTCGCTGTTGCTGGTTATTTCTTAATAATTAATTTTATGGGCCTTGCGGCAATTTCAGTAATCATGCTTAAGTGCGAGTATGGGGTCCTTTCACACACACACGCACATACACACAGACACACATGCATGCACACATATCCTGCACTCGTCCCGTTATCAGGCTGCACAGCTGTACCGTTATCAGTTGCATGCGCTTTTGTTGTTTCTTTCATTTTTTATCGATGGCTCTCTCGCAGACATGCGCTCACAGAGCTTGCGCCAAAAAAGCTCGCTCGCAGCGGGAGAGAGCGCACAGGCGACTGCTGCTTATTGCAAAGTCCTTGCTGCTGCTGCTGCTGCTGGTGTTGAGCTCTTGGGCTGTTGACTGTCAAAAATTTTCACTTAACAATCAGTCAAGTTTATCGTGCGTCTTAGTTTAGTTCGCAGACAAATTTTTGCGTGCGCGACGCATTCGACAAAAAAATTGCTTCGCAGCAGCAGCACTAAAAAAAAAAAACCACAACGAAGCTGCTGAAAAAGGTTAATAAATTTAAACACATTAACAGTGCACAAGTGTGAAAATAAAAATATATTGATGGTGTTTTTTTCGCTGCACGCAGCTGTGCGTGCGATTTTTCTGCCAACTTTTCCAACGCAGCCTCCCCAAAAAAAATATTAAAAAATAAAAAATATGAAAATTTATGTAGAGCAAATTGAAAAATTTGGTGTCTACTTTTAAGCGCAAGCTGTTGTTTATTCCAATTAAAATTAGCTACCAAATTGTCTGCAAATGCATAAAGTGTGTACACACACAAACACAAATAGACACACACACACATACGCACGCATACAAACAAAATCACAACGCATTAAAACGAACCTTGAGCAAATCAGCCTTAAACACACATAGATAAACACACAAAAATATATATGTATGTATATATACATATCAGTATATATATGTATGTATATCCGTGAGCATAGCTAGAAGTAAAGGATTTTTGTACGCCAAGAAAAGAAGCAACGAATTCGGCAATAAGGATACGACAGCCAAGTAAAGAGGAAACAGCAACTTAGACCAGGTAGCAGAAAAGAGAAGGCGCGAGAAGTGAGACACACACACACACACACAAAGGAGGAGATTTTAATACTGTGGTGTGTGCGTTTGTAAAATGTGGCCAAACAAACAAAAAAAATGAAATTGAATACAATTTTCATAATTTATGCAAACGCTATGCATGAAAATTTGATAGCTCAATTTACATTCGGCCTAAAAATAATAATAAGAAGAAGCAGAGCAAAGAGAAACTTGAATAACATTACCTTTAAAGTCACTTTCCGCTAATAATATCAATTACTGTGCTTTAATATCATATTGAACTTTCAAGTATTTCTATCTTATCTAATGATAAGATAAAACATGTATGCACATCAACTTAAAAAAACAATATTACATAGCCCAGTATTATTTTTAAAAGGGGTTCTTTTATAATGAGATTGCATTCGATATGATAGCAAAGTAAATCAATATTATCATAAGTATTAAATTATGATATTTTTAACCATTTCATTTAAATGTAAATATAATATTGATAAGATAAATTCGGAATGTGAAAGTTTGTTTGTAGATTTTTGTATAAATGAGTTCTTTTAGTAGTCGCAATAAATGAAATAAAAAGTTTATTTTTATAGTTTATTAATTTGTAGTTATCAAATTTAAGAACTGATAAGATAAAGTAGCAGACATGGTTTTTAATAGATTATTTTTAAATTATTTATAATACACAATATAGTTTTAAAAGTTTTTTTTTCTAAAGAATTATTTACTTGTATAGAATCTTAACCCACTGTAGTCACGGCTCAGGAGCTTTTTGCTTAAGGCAGGCACAGACAAATGCTCACACACACACACTCACACACGCTCTCACACACACTCTCACACACACACACAATCACACACAGGGCCACGCTCATGGCTCTCGTACAAGGACGCTTCCGCCTTATAAGAAGGGGGAGTGCAAGAAAATGAGAGAGAGAGAGAGAGTGGGAAAGAGGGGGTGAGAACAAGAGAGTGGACGCCACGAGGCAATCGGCAATGTTAAGCCTCAAATTTACCGTTAACGTTTGTGTTTTGTGTACAAGTTTTGTATTTGAGTTTGTGTTTAATATTATTCTATTTGCCAACGCGTCTCCCCAGCTACAGACCAACAGCCCGCCTGCCCGCCCACTCTTCAGCCCCTCCCCCAACGCGCACGTTTCATGAATAAGTGAAGAGACAACGCGGCCAACGGAAATGAGCAGACTTCATTAACGACAAAAACAAAACAATAACCAAAAAAAAAAAAAAAAAAACAAAACAATAAAAACAAAAACTTCGATCAACGAAAAACTTTGTAACTGGCCAAAGCTCGAAGATGCCGGAGGAGAAGGCGTCCAATCTGGAGAATGGCCAGACAACGGCAGCATCTACGCCCAGTAGAACAAGGCGGCAAAGGCCAACCCCAACACGTCGTCGGCCGCCCAACGAGGGCGAAGTCGTCGCTGGCGGCGTCGGCATCACCGGGGGCGGTGTGGTCATTCTGCCCCAGCACGTACTCAACGAACTCTATCACAACTATTCCATTAAGCAGCGACGCAGCGGCCTCAAGTGGTTCCTGTTTGCGGCCATACTCTTTAATCTCTGGACGATATTCATACCCTGGGAACAGGCGTGTGTCACCAGGGGTGAGTTGTGCTAAATTGAAAAATGAACTCTTGAACAATCCCAAAATGATTTCTTGCTTATTTTCCATACCCATTTTCAGTGGTCAACTGCGGCATGTTGACGGCCTATTTGGCGCTGACTGCACTGCTGCACATTGGCCGACGCTCCGAGCAGCCCTCGCTGCGGCGTTTCCATCAGTCGCTGCTGACGCTCGTGCCACGCGCCTTGTGGCTGCTCGCGATGTTGCACTTTGCCGCCTATATAATGCTGCAGGCCAGCTTCTCGCCCCGGTAAATGCTGCAGCTATAACTAAATCAAACCACTTTTGTTAATCCAACCAAACTCTCTTCTTTAGTGATGTCCTGGGCTGGGCCATATTGTTGAATTTTCTGATTTATGTGACGCTGCCATTGCCATTGATTTTTCTCGGCCTAGTCGTCGGCTTGTGCACTTACTTCAATTGCCTGAGTCTGCCGGTTGGCTTTTCGCGGCCAGATCCTTTAATCTCTGATCAGGCGGCGGCAAATGCGGTTTTAATTGCAACTGCAGCATTAATTGGTCTATTGTATTACTTCATGGGCGAGGCCAAGCAAAAGCGCGCCTTTCTGGAGGCCAAAAAGAGTCTGGAGGTAAAGATGGTCATCGAGGAACAGTCCGCAGAACAGGTGTGTAAAAAACGAAGCTATTTTGTTTTTTATGTTGTTCAAATTTTAAATTGAATAGGAACGTTTGCTGTTGTCGGTGCTGCCCAAACATGTGGCCATTAAGATGCGGGAGGACTTGGGCTCATCCAGTTCGGAGGCATTCAAAAAGATCTACATGAGTCGCCACGAGAATGTGAGGTAAGATTGAGGATAAGTTTGATGTGTCATAAATAATTCGGCTTAAATTTACTTAAGACTAAGAAAATCTACCTACTGTAATATATAACTTGTAACTAACTTAGTCAGCATTCATCTTTTACCTTCTGTATTTATTTAAGTTGTACTGAAAAGTGATTTGTCAGCTTTAAAGTTTAAGATAAGCTTTGACTCTCATTTAACTTGTAACTTGTTACTTAGCTTTGAGCTAAGCTAAGTTAACTAAGTAGTTAACAACATACTTATTCTCTATCCCCTATAAATAAGCCTTAGATAATATTTTCAGATGTCCATTTAATATAGTCTATAAAACTTTAGAAAATTTTAACATCTCGTTGCTTATGAACAAATTCGAAACAAGCTCTAACTTAGTTTATTTGTGAGTGTTTTAAAGTAAACTCATTTCTGATTTATTTCTGATGAATACTGATTACTTATTGTTAAGCCCAAGAATAGTTAAAGCTCTGCTTAATCTTCCCCTCTTTAAAAGTTATTAAACTTCAGACTAGTTTTAACCCTTGACTTAGACTTAATCAACTTATTTTTACGCCAATTAAGTTCTTTTATTGCCCATAACTTCGACTGAAAGGACTTTGCTAAAGTGTACTTGGAAAACTCTGGCGTTAGCTTAACGATTGCATTAAGATCTAAAGATATTTTTTATGTGGCTTTCCGCATCCTGGTTTTTTCCATTAATAGTTGTGTTAACTTATGCCTGGCATAAGTTTTATATATATATATATTTTATACTCTAATTACGGACCCAAGCATTTTAATTGTTATGTTCTTTTTCACACCCAAACAACAACAACAACAACAACAACTAAATAAAATAAAATAAAGCATACTCTATGCGGACATTGTTGGCTTCACCGCCATCTCCTCGACATATAGCGCCCAAGATCTGGTGAAAATGTTAAACGAGCTATTCGCACGCTTCGATAGGCTCGCCGAGGTAAGGTGAAACAACTTTCGTTTTGTTCTGGCTGTGTTTTTCTTTTGCTTTTTCCTCATTCTAATTCTGGTTTTTTGTGTTTTTCCAGCTGTGTTCATTCACCTGCCTAGTCCAACAATAATCTCTTAAAATAATGTTGATTATGATGTTTTGAGATAAGCATCTGAGAATTGTTTCTCTGTTTTCTACTTTCCTTCTTCAGTTGCGCATTTCGAACTTTAATTTGAATTCTTTTTGCTCTCCATTTCACTTTTTTAAGGCGGGTGTTTTTCTTTTTCTCCTTTTTTTTTGTTAACAAAAGTTGCGTTCAGTCAGCCGTGTGAAATGTGTCGAGTTGATTTTTTGCTCTCATGCGATTTTTGGGGCTTGGCTAAAAGGTCCTTTAAATTTAGGCTTAGTTAATTTGCTGCAGTTCTTTTTTTTTATTTTTTTTTGTATACTTTGAAAAGGCGTGTTTTGTGTGTGTGTGTGTGTTTTCCTTTTCAGTGATTTGTGGGTGTGTTTTTCTTTGCCGCCCTTTTATTTATTTTTACGGCTCATTTGTTTGGCTTGGCTGGAAAAGCTAAAATGCAAGTTTTGTTTTGCAGGGAAAACATTTTTCTAAAAACGTTTCAACTGCGAGTTATTTTTTTTTTTGGTGTTTTATTTTGTGTGCTTAGCGTATAAACAAAAAGTTTAGCTTGTTTAAGTTCTGTAAATATTTTAGTTTCCATTAAGTTTATTGGTTAAGTTTAAGCTATAAATCAAAAATGACAGTTAAACTTTATAAAGTATCTCTTCATTTTGTTAACCCCATATATTCAATTCACTTAAATATAATCCTGAATATCTATTATATTTTTCCTATTGATTATATCCCAATAATTGAGCTAATTTAACCCTTTGCCGTCGGATCCTTTTTGGTATGCCGGCAATCACTTATAACGTCCTGCGACCAAAAAGCCCACTCATAGTTCGATTAGCTTGTTCCGTTAAAGGCATTGTAACTAACTTTCACACACACTAACACACACACACACACCTTTCTACCTTTCCCCCTACAGAAGTACCAACAACTGCGCATTAAAATTCTCGGTGATTGCTATTATTGCATTAGCGGAGCGCCCGACGAGCGGCCGGATCATGCCGTGCTCTGTGTGCACATGGGACTTTCAATGGTGAAGGCCATCAAGTGAGTAGAGCGTGCAGGCCGGGCCGGGACAGCCCCTAGGGGAACTGGGGAACAGGACTCGCGACACTGGCGACAAGCGACGACGGGCGCTGTCAAATCAACGTTTGTTCAATTAAATGTAATTGCACTTAACCACGCGTCGTCCTGTCGTCCTGTCGTCCCTAGAGCTGCGTATAGTTTACCACTTTCTTTTTTTATATACATATACATATACGTATATATTTTTTATTTTATTGCCACGCTCGTTTTCTTTCAACAGATATGTGCAGCAAAAGGCAAACTCACCTGTTGATATGCGTGTGGGCATTCACACGGGCGCTGTCCTGGCCGGCATACTGGGGCAGCGTCAGTGGCAGTTTGACGTTTACTCTAAGGACGTCGAGCTGGCTAATAAAATGGAATCCAGCGGCAAGGCCGGGTAAGTTCAAGTCCAACTTTTTGCATAATTGATGAAGTCAAGTCCAGCGCCAAGGGGCCGCTGTCACATTCAGTTATGATTTGTCCTTGTCACCTTTATATGTAAATTGATGGGTGTGCTCGTGAATTGTGGGTTGATCTGTGCGCCACACTGTTTATGAAACTTTAATTTAATCGCATTTCCCTTTCACAGACGCGTGCACATTTCCGACAAGACTTTGGCCTTTCTCAACGGCGAGTTTGAAGTGGAGCCCGCCTTTGGGGAGAAACGCGAGGAGCTGCTGCGCATTGCGGGCTTAAAGACCTTTTTTATCACCAAAGTGGTTAAGCCTGTAAGTAAATAGATAAGTTAAACAAACTCCAACTAATTATATTTATCGACTTTCTTTATATTTAGTTTGCATCGCCTTGCAGCAAGAAAATCAACGAAACACGTACCGAAAATCCCAATCACAGCCCAGACTCGAATGCCAGCAGCAATGATAGCAATGAAAATGCCACCGATGACAACGATGCCGCCGTGGACGATGAGGAGCTGCTGTCGCAGAGCGTTGTCATCAATGGACACAATCCAACGGCGGCGGCGTCTGCCGCTGAGGATGAGGAGGAACAAATCAAGCTGGAGAACTTTAAGCAGCGTCTAAAAGATGAGCTCGTAACACGCGATGGACACGAGTAAGCAACTCACACACATACATATATATGAGAAAGTTAATTAAACCACTTATTTTTCTTACATGCAGAAATCTCACCAAGGACACGAACATCTTTTTGCGCTTCAAGAATCCACAGCTGGAACAGGCCTATGCTGTCTATCGGGAACCATATAGTTCGCTGCCGTTGCTGGCCGCTTTGCTGGTGCAGTGCATCGATGTGTTGTACTCTTATCTGGTGTTGCCACGCTCCACGCTGCACTTCATCAATATTGCCGCGCCGCTGGTGCCCATTGCCATGCTGGTGGCGATTAGCATTGCGGAAAGCTTCAGCGGCATGCTGCCCAAGTTCTTTGTGGATGTGAGCAAGCGCTTCAATGACATTACCTTCGTGCGCGAACTGGCTGCCATAATTATAGCCCTTACCATTGGCCTCAGCAATGTCATCGACATGGTTAGTATGCGGCTCGTCTAACGTTGCAACGTTGCAATGTGTTCAAGTCCCTATTGATTATTTTTTTTTTCTAACCTGCTGCAGTTCTTTTTCGTCACGTTCGTGCGCACCGAGCATATTGTTAGCGAAAGCGAATTCAATGCCACGGCCGGCTTGGAGGAGGTGGCCACCGCCGAGCACCTGCTGCCCGAATCGTTTGTGGAGCAAATGCGCGAGGCGGTGCCCACCGAACGTGTCCTATATCCGTCCTATTTGAGCAACTTCAGCGTCCTCATACTCATCGCAATTGCGGTAATTGCCCAGCTCACGCATTTAACCAAGATTCTATTGCTGTTGTCCATTTCGGGTAAGTCGCAAAATTGAATGAAATTAATTGCCAATTATTTATTTATTTACTTTCATTTGAACTTTTAGCTCTGCATTGCTATTTCAATGTGTGGATCATGCAGGATTTGTATGCCCTGGAAGACGATATGGCAAATCAACCGTAAGTGAAGAGGATAATTGAATATAAGGAGAAGAATTATGTGGCAGATGCTGTTATTGAAGTTATAGACTGGAAAGTTTGCCTGTATACCTGTTTATACCTTTGTCAGATTTGTCATTAAGACTTTTTGGCTACCTTCACTGGAAGCTTAACAAAAAGAAAAGGATCTTTATATTTCTTATAGTTAGAGTCACAATAGACTAATAATTAGATAGATTATTTATATTAAAGAGGCGTATATTTAGACTTCGATTTCTTTAAAGTTATTTATACCCTACGAATAAGTATTGGACAGTCATTTACACCCGACTACAATACTTTTACTTTTCATTTTTATTGTCACTTTTTATAATTTCTATTTTTGTTAAGGCCTTATTAATATTGTATATGCGCGCTAAATTTGTATAAATACTTGCTATATTTATATTTATTTATTTATATGAGCTAATGTGCATTATTTTAATTTACAGCCTTATATCAACACGTTACTGTGCCTCAGGTCTGCTTTTGGTGGCCGCTTTGTCTCTCAGCTTTTTAGCGCGACATGTAAGTATTTAAACGAATTCATTTAAATTCAAATTATGTGCTACAGTAAACACTCGATATGTAACAATATACCCAATCAGATGGATCACGAGGATCGTGTTATATTTAAATGGAAAACCGAGGTGGCCGAACAGAAAGAAACCGCCAACGATATGCGTCAGCGTAATGAGGCATTGGTTTACAATGTGCTGCCCGTGCACGTGGCCGAGCACTTTATGAAGAACACCAAGCGTTCCCACGATGATCTCTACTCCCAGAGCTATGCCGAGGTCGGCGTTCTGTTCGCCAGCATGCCCAACTTTTCAGGTAATAATTGACAAATACTTGATAGGGAATGTTATTTAATGAGCTTCCATTTCTTTTGGCAGATTTCTACTCGGAGGAAACAGTTAACAATCAGGGCTTGGAGTGTTTGCGTTTTTTGAATGAGGTCATCTCGGACTTCGATGCGGTTAGCCTAAATTTAAATCATTAACTCATCATACTTTATCTAAACTCTCTGACTTTTCAGCTATTGGAGCTGCCGCAATTTCAGGACATCATTAAAATCAAGACAATTGGGTCGACTTATATGGCCGCCAGCGGCATTAATTTGCAGCGCAATCTGCGCAACGATGCGCCCATCACCGAACGCTGGTCGCATCTGGCATTGCTGGTCGAGTTTGCGCTGGAGCTAAAGCATGCGCTGCAGGGCATCAATGAGCAGTCGTTCAATCATTTCGTGCTCAAAATGGGCATCAATCATGGACCGATAACGGCCGGTGTAATTGGCGCCCGTAAGCCACACTACGATATTTGGGGCAATACGGTAAATGTTGCGTCGCGCATGGAGAGCACCGGCAAAGCGGGCGCCGTTCAGGTCACCGAGGAGACCTGCAATATACTGGAACAGTTCGGCTATACGTTCCTGCAGCGCGGTCTGGTGGCGGTCAAGGGCAAGGGTCAGCTAATGACCTACTATCTGCAGGTGAGTGGCATTAAATATACTCCGAATAAGATGACTTTATATTTAAAAATTGCGTCTTTCAGGGCAAATCGGAGAGCAGCGCTGCGGAGCCCAAGCCGGCCATAGAACTACATGAGTCGGAAACAGAGACGGCGGCAGCGATGGCGCCAGTTAGCCTGGAATGCGGCCCAGAATTAGAGTCGGATATTAAGACGCCGCTGCTAAAGCTTAAAGGGCAGGATGTAGCAACAGAAACTGTGCCTGAAACATGTGTGGGCAATGGCACCGTGGGCGAATCTCAATCTTTGTTGGAGTAAATTTGTTTTAATTTTTTATGCATTTGCTACGAAATATATTTGAAGTGTGTGCTTGAGTGTATCTGTGTGTGAGTGAGTGCCTGTTGGTGTGAATGCTTGTGAAGATAAAGTTAACTGTTATACAACTGTTATACATTTGCTACATTTGGTTTGCCTATATTCGTGTGATATTCTGCTATGTGAAAAACCCCCTCCCGATAAACCAATTTTAGAACATTAATTGTACTCTTTTAGTTGTATATTTGTAACTGGTCTTTGCTTTTGAAAAGTTTGTAAACTGTGTACCTAAAACAATTATAACTATTACTAAGTATTTGAATTATTGTGAGTGTTTTGTTTTAAACAAATTGTTATTTAATTTCAAATTTTTAACTGTAAGATAACAAAAAAAAAATCCTTTGCTTTACAACATTAGTCGATGTGTAGTTTGAAACAAAAGAATCTAAACATCAATTTATAACTAGGCATAAATAAAAAATATATAAATTATATATACTACTTGCATACATCTCGCAAAAAAAAAACAAATAAATCTCAATGTGAAAAGATTTTGCATAGAAAATGCGCTTAAACCTAACTATAAATTAATTAACTACAAAAACAAATACATACACATACTGAATGCGAATATTTAGACTAAGTCGAAATATTAACATGATTATGCATTAAAAAATTGAGAACTCCGTATCCCACCACACAAAATGCAACCCACAAGCAAGTCCAAGAGAAATATTAAAACAAATGTATGTACTGTACTTATGCTAAATAATTGAAAGTAAATAACAAATAACAAGAAAGAAGAATCCCTAGTGAATAGCATTTAACCGAGTCCTAAACTAGTTAAAGAACAATAGTAGGATGGCAAATAATTATTTGAAAAGAATTCGGCATGCATATTACAAAAAAAAAAAACAAACAAAAAAACAAAGAACAAAGGCTATACTTATGTTAACATAGAAACATAAATACATACATATGCATATATATAGTTATACATACATATATACAACATTAGCATATATATAGAGCGTCGCATGTTTACTAGAGAACTTCAACGAATTATAGTAAAGAAACAAACTACAAACGAACTTACATAGCAAAAAAAAAAAAAAACAAACCAACATATATTGACAAAATACCTTACCTAATTGCAATTCCAGTTTATAAGCATTTCTATCAATAACTGTTTTTTGTTTTGTATTAGCCTCCCCGAAATTTCCTTTAGTAATGGCTTAAAGCATGACAATCAACGAAAAATATGTGAGTTAAAGGCATCACGATGATTGATTAACTGTGAGACCCGCTATCCTCGATATTTAAATTATGTGTTTATTCAAAATTGAATACTTATCTAGCAAAATTAACAATGAAAAATAACTTAAAAACTTTAGTCATTACGTTTTAAGTGTTGTGTTTTAAGCTGTTAACTGTAAATCTAACATTGCACTTTTATATAATTTAAATAACAAAACGAAAAAAGAAAAAACAAATAGCAAATTATAGAAAAATGAAGGAAAACCTAATAAATCTACATAAATATATATAGAAATTGAAATGATTCTTATGCTTAATGAAAAAGTAAAATCAAATTGTGCGCGCATTAAAACAGCTGATGTTAACAGCAGCTGTTATATTCGATAGTTAAATGTAAGCATTCGATATGTGGGACTGTCCTAAGTTCTACCGCCGATTTGACATTTGCTATCGTTATCGCACTTCGCTATTACAGGGTTGCATAGCCGCACTGTCAATTGACGGAATGGACTGGCAACCCTGTCGCCGTAACATAAGAGTTCATTTTGGATTGTAAAAAAAAGTGCAAAAACCTAAATTTTACGCATAAATAATTAGTATATAGTGTAATTAAGAAGCGCGTAAGTGTTAAACACGTTGTGGCACAGCTGCAGGCGTCACCAATTTGGGGGCCAATTGCATTCAATTGCGCTGCGGCTGCAGCTCGAGGCCATTTGTCGTTTCTCGTTTTGTGGCCAAGAAGGGGCCCTGCTGATTATGCCTGGCAGCAACGTACGAGGGGCGACGCAATTTCTAACTATGTGTATTTATAACAATAACGAATTAATGCTCTTGCTGTTGTTGCCAGCGTTTTAAATACAGTTTCGTTTATTTATTTGTTGCGACGTGCTTTTCAATGTTGTTTTGCTAATTGTTGTCCAAAACTCCACCCAAATCAATCTAAATACAGTTAAGCAAACAATCCACATCCTCCCATACACCCACACACACCAGCAGCAGCCGCAGAGATGTCGCTGAAGCCCAAAATAGTGGAATTTGTTGATGTCTGGCCGCGCTTGCGTTGCATCGCCGAATCGGTGATAACATTGAGCAAAGTTGAACGCGCCGTCTGGAACACGAGCTTTAGGTGAGTGTATGGGTGTTGTTCGAATTAACCGCACAGTGGAACGGGCGTGGTGACTTTTGTTGAAACGTGAAAAAAGAGAGTAAATGCGCTCGAAATAACCACAAAAAATAAACCAAATAAAAATTAAAAGGCACTTAATTTTGGCATTGCACAGTGGAACCATGTTGCAAAATGAATAGATTAACACATTGATTGATGAATTTAAAAGTGCTCATATAGAAAGTTGCACAGTGGAATTTTTAGCTGAATGTGAATAATTTCTATATATAAATTGTTAAAATATTATTATGGCAAGTTTAAATAGAACATTTAGATTTATACATTTTATTTAATACATGTTAATTAACGTATAAATATTTATGCTTCTTCTAATCGCTTGCCTACCTACAAATTTGATTATGTTCCACTGTGCGTCACAGCATGATTTGCCAAAAAAATTCTTTTACACACGTATACTATATATTATTCGTTTTCAATATTAAAACTCATCTAACGCACACATCTATATATCCGCATACACAGCGATGTTTATACGCTGTGCGTGGCGCAGCCGGAACCGATGGCCGATCGCCTATATAGCGAGACAAAGAACTTCCTTGAGGCACACGTCCAGGAGATGCTGGCCAAAAAGGTGCTGGCCGAACACGATGCGGCCAATGCCAACAACACGAATAGTAAACCCGACTTGCTGCAGCGCTACTATACCACCTGGATGGAGTATAGTCAGGGCATTAAATATCTGCACCAATTGTACATGTGAGTGACAGCCAATGTTAACTTATATTCTGTAATAATAAATGCTTTTTTTTTTGTAGCTACCTAAACCAGCAGCACATCAAGAAGCAAAAGATCACCGATACGGAATCATTTTATGGCAATCTGTCCAGCGATGCGGCCGAGCAAATGGAAATTGGTGAGCTCGGCCTGGACATTTGGCGCCTGTATATGGTGGAGTATTTGGCCCAAGAATTGGTGCGTCACATCCTCGAGGGCATAGCCGCAGATCGGGCCAGCTGTGGCACCCTAGACTCGCATCGCGTCCAAATCATTAACGGTGTCATACACAGTTTTGTTGAGGTGCAGGATTATAAAAAGACGGGCTCGTTGAAGCTCTATCAAGAGCTCTTCGAGGGACCCATGCTGGAGGCCAGTGGTGCATACTACACGAATGAGGCAAACAAACTGCTGCAACGCTGCAGTGTCTCCCAGTATATGCAGGAGGTCATCAAGATACTGGAGTATGAAAGTAAACGAGCACAAAAGTTTTTACATGTCAGTTCATTGCCGAAGCTGCGCAAGCAATGCGAGGAGAAGTTTATCAACGATCGATTGGGCTTTATATATTCAGAGTGCAGGGATATGGTATCGGATGAGCGGCGTCAGGATTTGCGGAACATGTACATTGTGCTAAAGCCCATACCCGATAATCTAAAGGCTGAACTGATACAAACCTTCCTAGAGCACATCAAGAACGAGGGCCTGGAAACTGTGTATGCGCTCAAAGGCGAGAACATACACATTGCCTTTGTCGAGAATATGCTGAAGGTGCATCACAAGTATCAGGAGCTGATTGCCGATGTGTTTGAGAACGATTCGTTGTTCCTTAGCGCACTGGATAAGGCTTGCGCCAGTGTAATCAATCGACGTCCCAGCGAACGGCAGCCATGCCGCAGCGCTGAATATGTGGCCAAATACTGTGATACTCTGTTAAAGAAGTCGAAAACCTGCGAAGCGGAAATCGATCAGAAACTCACCAACAACATAACCATATTCAAATACATTGAGGACAAGGATGTGTATCAAAAGTTCTACAGTAGATTGCTTGCAAAGCGCCTCATACACGAACAGAGCCAGAGCATGGATGCCGAGGAGGGCATGATTAATCGCCTGAAGGTGCGTATTTTGAAACTTACTCATATATTGTATATGCTAGATATGTGTGTATATATTTGAATATTACAGCAAGCCTGTGGCTACGAGTTCACCAATAAGCTGCATCGCATGTTCACGGATATTTCGGTTTCCACAGATTTGAACAATAAGTTTAATAATCATTTAAAGGACAACGACATTGATCTGGGTATGTAGCACGATTGTTTTTTTATATAATATGTTTAATAACAAACCTTATATTTTGGCAGGCATTAACCTGTCGATTAAAGTGCTGCAGGCGGGCGCTTGGCCCTTGGGCTCGACGCAGGTTATCCCATTCGCAGTGCCTCAGGAATTCGAAAAGTCCATCAAAATGGTTCGTTTAAAAGGAATCATACTTACGAATTTAATTATAATACTCTCTATATCTTTTGCACAGTTTGAGGACTATTATCATAATTTGTTCAGCGGCCGTAAACTAACCTGGCTGCATCATATGTGCCATGGCGAACTGAAGCTGAGTCACCTCAAGAAATCGTACATTGTGACCATGCAAACGTACCAAATGGCGATAATCTTGCTGTTCGAGACCTGCGACACCCTGAGCTGCCGTGAGATACAAAATACTCTGCAATTAAATGATGAAACGTATCAGAAACATATGCAGCCGATGATTGAGTCCAAACTGCTGAATGCCAGCTCAGAGAATCTCTCGGGTGATACGCGCATCGAATTGAATTTCGACTATACAAATAAGCGTACAAAATTTAAGATTAGCTCAGCGTTACAAAAGGAAACGCCACAAGAGGTACGGATATTGAACTGATTAGATTAGAGAGCATTAAAAGCAAGTATTAGCATGGCTATCTACAAATAATATATATAATATAAAATCAGTTAGATTCTAATTTTATTTGTCCAATCTGCCATAAAAACATATTTATGATTTACCAAACATTTTTGTATAGACCTTTAAAAATAAGTTTATTAATGATGTACTAAATAATCTTTCTCTTATCTTTCCCTTAGGTGGAGCACACGATTAACTCTGTGGATGAGGATCGTAAACTGTTTCTGCAAGCGGCTATTGTGCGAATTATGAAGGCGCGCAAGGTTCTAAAGCACAATGCGCTCATACAAGAGGTAAGAAAATACGTTTTAATTGCCATACCCCACTAAGGCTAACAATCGTTAATCCTATTTCCAGGTACTATCCTTATCAAAGGTTAGTTTTACGCCCAATATTGCAATGATCAAAAAATGCGTGGAATCGTTAATTGACAAACAATATATTGAGCGTACGGCCAACTCTGGTGACGAGTATAGCTACATGGCTTAGACTGCGAACGGCTCGGACAGCTACTAGAGATTATTGAACAACACACACACACACACAAATGGAAAACAACACAAACAACCTTCACTTATTGAAATCACAATGCAATCCAAAAAAACACAACAACACATAATAATTGTAATACCTTGTAATACATTATACCAAGGCATATTTTGTTAAATTTTTAAAAAAGAATCATGACACGCATAACAACAACCGCAACAACAACAACAACATCAACCAAAACAACAACAACTAGAGTAATTAAAACTTTGATATCTCTTCTGATAAAAACAAATAACTGAAAACTTACTTGGCAGTCTTAAATTGTTGTCCTTTAAGGTAAAGCAATCTATTTTTGTTTGTTTGTTTTTTTATTGGATTTTTTTTTGTTTGTATTCCTAACTAATCCTAAAACGAAAGGCGTACGAGGTGTGCGCATTACTGATACTTTTAGTTAGTTTATTTAGTTTTGTAAATCGAGTTTCTTATTTGGCGCGTGTGTTTTTGTTTCTTTCAAATGCGGCAATCGCAACGTTCTTCTTAACAAATTGTATATTTATCTGGTTCACACACAAACACATACATCCAAACACACACATACATAACACATACACACGCACAACAACCAAATTGCGAGCGCATGTGTAATAAAAAAAAATAATAAAAAAAATGAAAAATAAATGGAACATTTATATTTACGAATTTGAACTGATCAGTGCAATATTGTGCTAGAAACTAGGGATATAGACTTTTCCAATAGTGTTCACTCAATATGATATTTGTTTACAGTTTCCATTGCTTCACTCCTTTAAAAAAAACACGTTTTTAATCATATTTTTCAAAATTTTCAATGCTATTTTTTATTTCATTTCTTCAGTTGATAAATTTTACTCATATATATATATATGTATATATATATTAAAAATTCATTTGTTCTTGCTAAAAAATTATATCATTTGCTTTGTTCTGTCCGTGCTAAACTCTTCTATTCATATGTGTGTGTGTGTGGGTGTAGGGGTGTATTTGTGTGTGTGTATGAATTGTTATTGTAATTTGTCATTATATATTGTTTGTTCTTATTATTTTCATATATATCATATGTGTGTGTTCGTTCAAGCAGTAATTCTTTGTTTAGCTGAATGTTTTGAGAAAGTTGGATGTATATATAGTTTTTTTATGTTCGTGGGCTTGGTTTTTTAGTAAGTGCTTTAGAAAGTTTGCTCAAATGTAGGATGTGTCGAAAGTCTATAAGGAAAAACCTCTCTAAAAACGTCTTTAAGTACATCAGATTATATATATATATTTTCGTTTTATTCAACTTTGGGTCTGATATTGAATTTCTTCTTGCAAGATTTTATTGTTTGCTTAGCTGTTTTTAATTTTTTCGTTTTTAGTAAAAAGTACCCAAGTGCCACATTTGCCAGCTTAACTTTGTTTTTTAAATATTTTTTTATTATATTTGTCTGTTAGTTTTGTTTTTATCTCAATTTTCACACTACTTTTCTAAAAAATATATTCAATAATATTAATACAAATAATTGTACATACAATATAATTAATTATAATAAATACCAACTTGCTATCGCATAATATAATAATTCGTTAATAATACTTTTCAACTGGCTGTTCTCTCTCTCTGTTTCTCTCTGTCTGTGTGAGGGCGGGGCTGGGACGCCTGTTTCATAAAATGCTGTCAATTATATGTAACTTGTTTTGTTATTGGTTATTTTTTTCTTGGCCCTTTTGGCTTTTCAGTGTGTTAAAAAAAATACATAATCTTTCATATATATGTATATATATATATCGTATTTTGCCCCATTTTCTTGTTTTGTTATATATTATTTATATTTAATGACTAGTAAACGTTTACAGTTTGTTTTTACTTATTGCAGTTATTCGTATTTTCTCATTTCTTTAGATTTTTTCATCAAATTACAAAAGCAAAAATGCTGCCTGGTAAATTTCTATTGAGCATTTGTTGGGTTTTTTTTTGTTTTACTTTTAAGGTTTGGATTTTAGTTAATTTTAATTTTTAATTTTTTAAATTGTATGCAAAATTTTGGAAATTGTATTATCAAAGGTTCTTTGAAATTTGGAGGGCGTTTCGGCTATTCTAGTCTCTCTCAAAATTTCGAAATTAAAATTAACTTGTTAGATACATTTTAAGTTTTTACTTTGCGTGGAATACTACTTCAAGATTGGTTGGCGTGTAGAGCTATAAAAGATTATGGCAAAGAGTTGCTTGGGTTAAATCTTTTACACTCTGTGTCCAAAAGCCCAACTAAAGCGTTAAAAAAGTGTTCCTCGTGTATATAATCCAACGTCGTAATATAAAGTAAGTAATGCTGCCTGGAACCCTAAACGGTTCAGTTATATACTCCAAACTATGTATATAGAGTTTATATACTATATATATAAATTCAGTGCTTGTATAATTATGCTTCTTTTTTTTGCATTTATAATTTTTTTTTTATATAATTTTCTTGTTTTTGTTGCTCATCGTTGCGTGCTTTTTATTGTGTGTGTTTCGGCCATGGAATTGTTGCAAGTTCAAAGTCTGGGCACCTCCTGATCCCATGCGTATATATATATAAATACATATATTTCATTTATAATACTGTTAAGTCGGCTGGTCTGATCTGGTCTGGTGTGGCATTTTAAAGTTCATAAATTTCATATTTTGTCGTTTCATTTAAATTGGTTTTAACTCATTTCATTTCATTTAAATTTTTTTCTTTTTTTTTCAGTCTTTACGATTCACGGCTTTGTGCATTTGAATTATTCAGTTGGTTTTTCGCATTATTATATGACCGATATAGTTGTACATATATGTACGATATAGATATATATAAATTGCTTGCATATTGTGTGAGATTTTCCAAGGTGAGCGAACTTACAAACGAACGAGCGTGTGAATAAGTCAAACGTACATGTGTGAGTGTGTCTATATATATATAAATATATATATATATTATATTGATGGATGAGCTGGTGAGTCTGGGGATTTTGGAATGGGGTTGCACACACATAAGTGTTACAGTTTACATAGTGTGTGTGTGTGTTTGTTTGTATATAGGTGCGATTATTATCAACGTTCATTTTGCAAAAAACATTTATCCAACGTGTTTGTTTTGCGTGTCGTGTGTGCGGAAAAGTGGGTGGTGGGGCGGGGGGCAGTGATTTGGCTTTTGTCTGAAACAAGTTGACTCGACTCTCTACTGATCCAACGAGGCGGTTTTCGTGCGTTTCCACAGCGTCTTGAAAAGCCCCTTCTTTTTGGCCTTGGGCGTGGCGCCGACGCTGGCGGCAGCTGTGTCCTTGCTGCGACTGCTGCTCTCCTTGCGCTTCGCGGAACCTAAATGTCGTCGACAAGAAATATAATATAATTAGGATGTATACAAAAAAATCTTTTTATACTAACTAAAAAACTGAATAACTAAGAAACAAACAAATTCTATTTGGTGCTTATCTATTTGTAAAAATGAATAAATATTTACTAATTGATTGAGTCAAATATAAATCAAGGGGCAAGTCTTATTTGACTACAGTCACAACAATGCAAATTATTTACAAAGGGAATTGTTTTCTGAACAATTTTATAGTTAAATATGAATCTGTTTAACTGAAGTCAAGTTATAAAACTGGCTTTGTCCTTCTACTGACTGTTTTACATAAGATTGTTAAATAGGTTAAATACTCAGCTAGGCATATCTTTATATATCTGACTAGACTTGACTTGAACTTTTATAATTTTATATATGTGTTGCTGTCCAATTACCAGTTTCAAATTCATAGGCATGCTTGCTGTTGCTGTCATCCATGGGCTGATCGCTGTACGCCTTGTGCTTGCGATCCTTGCTGTGCTCTGCAAAAACAAGTTAAACAAAACAGTTTAGTTTAGGTTTTCACTGCAAGTAGAAGGCGTCTTACTCTTCTTGGTTATTAGCAAGCTGGTGACGCGTCGCAGCGCCTCGCGTGGCGACTTGTTCAGAAAGGAGGGCGTCAGATTGGGCGGCAGGGTGAGCGGCTTGCGGGATTGGCCCGTGCCGGACATGCCCGCCGGATTGTCCCACACGCGCACCGAGGCCAGCCGATCGATGTTCTCCGTTGAGGCGGGCCGCATATTGCGCTGCTTCGGATACCAGCCGCGGGCGGGGGCGCCGGTCATGCGCAGCATTTCATTGGAGGCTAAGGCGTGATTAATCGAACGCTGGCGACAGATCTGAGCGGTGCCATAGGTGCCACCTAAAAGAAGAAAATTGAGTGAATTTAAAAAAAAAAAGGAACTGCTTTTACAGAGTGTTGACTTACCGCCTATGCCCATAATGGAGTTGCCCATGTTAATGCTATTCGATGTGCTGGAACGTGGCGCGGTGCGAGAGCCGCTCACAGGTATGGGATCATTTTGGCGTCGATATGGCGTACGTGGTATGTCACAGCTGTGGAGAAGTAACGCAATATAATTTGGGAGCGTTAAATGGCAGAGTTGACGAACTCACCCTCTGGCAAAGATTGGCGTTTCGGGAAGACTACATGAGGTTTGCAGGCGATGCTCCTCGCGCGGCGACTGCTTCAGGCTGCGCTTGGTGCCGTAGTTGATGTAACGTCGCTGATACGAGCCCGTTCCAGCCACAGAGCCGCCGTCGCACGATCCAATCGTGCCCATCGGCGGCGGCGGCTGCGGCAGCGGCGGCATGCCGCCCAAGCCAGTGGGCGTGGTTATGCCACTGCCGCTGCTATAGCCAAACAATTTAGGCGAACGCTTGCGATACTGCGAATCAATGCTCCACGATTTCATGGTGTTCAGCGAGTGGCCAGCACGATGTGGCGGCACGGCCGGCGCCAGAGGCGCACACTCCGCAAAGCCCGGCGATTGATGGGCAGGTGCCGGCGGCGGCGGCAGCTCGTCGTTGAAGTGACGCACGGCGGCGACGTTGTCGCGACTGCGTCGCGTATGGCTATTGCTGTGCACGGCGGCGCCCGAAGCGGTGGCATGCACCTCGACGACGGTGGTGCCGCGATTGGCATTCGGATTGGCGATCGGATTGGCCGCGACGAGCGCCGACGCCGCTGGTGGCAGCTCGAGCGGTTTGCGCGGCTCGACCGGCGACGGCGGCAGCGGCGCATCGTAATCGAACATGTCCGGATTGGAGCTGGGCGGCGACGGCGGCAACGGTCCAAAGCCGACATTCTGCGACAGAAGCATCTCCTTGGCGCTCTCCGACTTGTGCACGCCCGGACGGAACTCCAGCACGCGCTTCGCATGCAGCTCGGCAGCAGCGGCGGCCGCAGCAGCAGCAGCAGAAGCAGCGGAAGCAGCGGCAGCGGCAGCGGAAACGGAAGCAGTCGCAGCTGCTGTGCAACCATTGGCCGCCAGCTGTCCTGGCAGCGGCAAATCGCCGCGAAGGAGCGCGCTAATGTTGTGCTCGATCTGCTTGAGCGGCGCACAGCCGTAGCTAAAGTCCGACTCCTCGTCCTCCTCCAGGGTGGGCGCCAGATCTGTGTGGGGCGTGGTCGCCGTCGAGACGCGTTCTGCCGTAAGGGAAAATGAGTTAGTTTCGGATCACATTTGAGTTGGGAAGGATTCCGCTTACCATTCCCGTTATAGCTAAACAAATCGTAGCCATTGCCATTGAGACGCGCCTCGTCGAACTCCTCGCTGCTGGACGTGTTGTCCGGCATGGATTCGGCGCTCAATCGTTTCTCGGTCAGCATGGCCGTCTTGCTCTTCACCGGCTTATTGCTCAGATGCTCCGTGGCCTCGGCAATGTCCAGCGAGAGCGCTGCCCGCTGGGCCGCCGCCATCTCGAGGCCGCGTCGCGTCTGCGCCGCCGCCGCCTCGCACTCCTTGTAGATGAAGTTCATCTCGGATGGCGCCGGCGGCGGCGGCAACGGCGCCGATTCGCTCGGTTCGCTGTCGCTCGTATAGAAATCATTGCTAATGGCGCCAGCGCCAGCGCCGGCACTGGCGCCCAACGAGGTGCGCGGCGGCTTCGGTATGCAGAAGATGTCGACGGCACGCGGCGGCTTCTTGGCCGTGGAACGACGTATAACAAAGGTGCCCTTGCCCAGCATGCTGCCCTGTTCGTTGTAGACAAAGCTGTTGTTGAACTCGCTTAAATTATTCTCCCTTTGTTGTTGCTGTTGCTGCATATAGATTTTTAATTAGTTGTTGTTGACTAAATTTTGATAGTTCAACTCACCTTTTTGGCCGCGCCCGTTGCTGACTTTTTGCCCGTGCTCGTCTTCTTCTTATTGCTCCTGAAGTGTATCTCCCAGGCGACGCCATTCTGCTTGACGGGCGTCAGATCCGTCGAGATGGTCGACTCCTCCAGCGAGTCCTCCGAATAGTCATCCTGCTGCTGTTGCTGATGGTGCTTTGGCGTCGCCACATTCATTGCCACATTGGATGCCGCCGGCGAGGCCTCGCCGCTGGACGAACTGGAGCTGTTCGAGTGCGGATTCAGCATGTGGCAGACCTCCTTGTGCTTCTCCACCGAGCTGAGCAGTCGCTTGACGCGCGTCCCTTCGCCGCTGGCCCGGGCCGATGGACCGGGATATATGGTGACCGGATGCTCGTTGAGCATCGGTTCCGGCAGCTTGGCCAGATTGCCGCGCAGCACCGCATTGTGCACGGCGCTAATGTCGATGCCCAGAACGTTCCGTTCACCGTTGCAGCTGCCGGTGCGCGCGTTGGCCGCCAAAGCCTCCAAACATTTGTTGTTGCCCGTCGAGGACGACGACGTGGTGGCGGCCAAATTGGCGGCACGTGCCCCGCAACAGGGCAGACTCGAGTAATTCGAATTCGTTGCCGGCGTCGAGTTGGCGCTGCGTGCCTTGGGCTGTGGCAGGGAAAGGGAAAGGGAAAGGGGGGAAAGGCAAAAAGGTGCATTAATTAGTTTTACAAGCAGCATGTACATATATATATATGTATATATAAAGTCTGTTCGTTAACTCACCAGCGTTGTCTGTATGAGTGGCGTCGTCGCTTCCTGGCCGTGTTCCGCCTCTGTCGATAATTTGGTTAGATTCTCAGCGGTGCCGTCAACCTCATTGAAACTGCCCTCGGGCACGGTGTCTGTGCTCGGCGTTTGCGGCACATCCTCCGAGTCCTTTTTAGACATGCTGGAATTTTAAAATAATTATTTATTAACTGACTACGTTTCTTGATTGCTAACTTTACAGGGGAGCTGCTTAAAAAGGTGCGAACTTTACTTTAAATTAAGTAAATGTTTCTTTGATTAAATAATTGCATTGAAACCAATTTAATTTTCTTTAGGCAGCTCTTAAAGCAAATACATGCTTTTAAATATTAAAAATTGACTTGGTTTGGTTTTTGATTTGATTTATAAAAGTTAAGAAAAATTGAAAATTAATTTGCGTTGTTATTTATATAGTTTATTTATGGCTAATATGTGGAATATGGTTATTAACTAAAAAAATTATAAACTATTATATTAAATTAACAATTAAATTTGATTCAAATAATTGTTTTTATTTCTATTCACACTTTAAGCAGCTGTTCAAGCAATAAATTTGGTTTAAGGTTTGATTTGTTATGAAGAAAATTATTTATTCGAAATTATTCATTTTTAAAACTGATTTAGATGGATATTTATATAGCTAATGTATGGAATATGTTTAAACTATTAAACAAACATTTTTCCTAGCTTTCGCTTAAGACATAAACTCAAGATTTGAGCCTAGGGAAACTTGTTACTGATTACCCTAAATGCGTTTATTTTACTTGGCCTAAATGGAGTTCGAATTGTTGGCCTAAATGGCTACGCAATTAGAAGGAAGTATTTCACTCACTTTTTGCGACTCAGACTCATGTAGCCATCGTCCTCGGACTGATTCTCGCCACTGTTGCTGTGCAGCGCCGCCGGCTTGGTGGACGCCTCCTCGAACTCCGAGATGATGTCGTCCAGCACTTTGATCGGCTCCGGGATGTCGTCCATGGAGATGGGCTCCAGCGACTGCGGCTCGCTGCAGCGAAATGAAAATGAAATGGGTAAAATGGAAAAATGCAAATGTAAATGAAAATGTAATTAGGCTACGTTGCTGGGGCTGTGTCAGCATTTGTGCAACGGGCGCTTGACTCTCGTTTTTTTCGCCCCCTGGTTTTCATTTTTGTTATATTTTTTTTGTACGTTTTGGTTACTATTTGAATTGAATTAGATTTGAAGCATTTGCGACATACTTTTGCCTTTGTTGGTCGTCGGATGCGGCATCCACCAGAGCTGCGGGCTCCAGCTCAGTCCGAACATTGGCTGACATGTTGTTGGGCGCTGCCGACGTCGCCTCCGTCTCCGACTCCGCCTCCGCTTCTGTATCCGCCTCCAGGTCCAACGCCTCCACAGAATCGCGTGCGCCACACGATTCAGGTGTTGCCTCCATTATGCGATTTTCATTGAAACCAACTGCAACTTTTTTCTTTTTTTTTTTGTGTGTAACTTTTCGTTTGTTGGTCTCTTTTTTGCTTCTGTTACTTTTCTTCTCGTTCGTTGATTATGAAAATGTAATCAATGCGCCCACAGTGGCTGTTGCTGTTGCTGTCGCTGCCTCTGTCGCAGTCGCTGCCGGCGTCGACGTCGCTGTCGCTGGCGCTGCTCGTCTTTGTTGTCGGCTGTTTCAATTTTCATCTATGCAATGTGTGAAAGTGATTGGCGTTTTTTTCAGGTCATTAAATTCGTCATCCAAAAATGCTCTGAAGCGGGGAGGGAAAACAACAAAACGGGTGGGAAATCAGATTTTTGCTTAAATAATCAAAGTTGTAATTGTTGTTGTTGTTGTTATTTCTCTTGTAAGCCGCTTAAGTTGTGTGTGTGCGTGTGTATTTTTTTGCTGTTGGCACTTTTAATAAATATTTAATATTGATTTGATTTGCGCAACTTCCAATTAGTCGATTTGGTTTGCGTATTAACGGATATTAGTTTTTACGCTTGATTTAATTGCTGCTTAGTATAAGCAGGATAATTAAATGTGGCTTTCATCGCTTCAATGGGCCATAAAAAACATTTATTGAGTATTGTAATTAATGCTGATGAGTGGGGATTAATCTTTTGAAGGGATTTCAATTACTGTTAAACCATTTGATAAACTTTACAAAGGAATTACTAAGAACTATTTGAGAAAAAACAACTCTATTTAGTATAAATTCTATCTCAATGGACTTGGACCAAACAATATAAGACCTTTGAGTCTCTAAAAATAAGTAAAGAAAAGACAATGTATATATTATATATATATATATAGACTATTATCTTTATAATATATATATTATAGTTCTTTCAGTCTAAAGCAACACAGTTCCCAAAATATTCTGGCCTAAAAATTAGGCTTTGATAATAAGCTTAACATTTGGCCTTGATTAGTGTGCTAATCATCGCTCTGCTAATTTGTTTATAACAATTCGTAAGCTTATTTATGGGAAAAAGTTTCGTACCAGTTTCCTAACAACGTTTGTTCTAAAAAAAAATAATGCCAAAGAAGCAATCAAATATTTATCTTTTGATCTAGGCTGACAAATACAGACTGTATAACTAAAAGTAAGATCTTAAAGAGAAAAAAAATAGCATACTTTTACAAGTCTTCTAAGTTCCATAAAGAAACGTTTACATTAACTAAATATTTTTTATAAATCAAAAATTAGGAAACAAATATATTTAAATACAGAGATACAGAGATTTTAAAGCAATAATTAAGTTATTTACTTTATATGGATTATAAAACCTAATAGATTACGTTGTAGTCAGACTTTTTAATATTTTTTCAAGCTTTGTACAATTTACCAAAGTTTTAGATTAGATTGAAATAAGTTTTTGCTCCATTTTCTGAAAAATCCATTAATTTCTCAAACACGTTCGAAAAGTTTTCCATTTTGCAAACACTTGCTGAAAAGCCAATTAGATAGTTTGTGCGTTCAACAAAATTTGTGCATTGATTTTTCACGTAGTGTCTTTCCATCACATTTGGAGCGGGAGAGGTGTGAAAATGGGGGAAGTTAAGGAAAACTATTCTCACTACCTGGCCCCAAACTGCCGCTTGTGTCCCGCAGGCCCCAGGCCTCCTCCCCTTTATCCAACCCTTGGTACAATTTACTCTTAACTCCTTTGCTTGCGTTTCCTATCTTCATTCATATTTTCTATACACTTTGTAGAGAGGAGTTTTTTATGCAAGTGTGCGTGCGAGCGAGTGTGAGTGCGCCTGAGCTCCACACACACATAGTTAGATTAGCCTGCCAGCCTGCCTCCCACGGTAACACATACATCTCAAATATTTTATATTCCGCTATACATAAACAACTCACTCACACACACGCACGTTGCTTTTGTCTTTGCTTTTTGCGCAAAGTAAAAAAAAGAAGGAAACTTTTGTCCTAAAAAAAGACAGCAGCAAATTAAAAAAAAACAACAGAAAAAAGTTTGCAATATTTAAGTTTCGAAAATGGCAAAATTTCATTTCCGTTTCTTATCGGTAGCTGTCCATAAAGCCCAACTTCAGCTGCACAGCCACCCACACACTCACACTCACACACACGCACAGACAGCGCAAAGCTCCAACTTTGTCTAACTGTAAAATATACTGCGGCTACGTTGGCGTCGCTGCCTTTTGCCTTTGCCTTTTGCTTTACTGAATGAAGTTGCCTGGCGTCGACGTCGTCGTCGTCGCAGGGAGTCTGGCATCGATTTTTTCATATGCAGACACACATACATAAGCACTCACACACACACACGCGAACAGCACTTGGTTGTTGTTGTTGCTTTGCTCATTCGCATAATAATTACAGTTAAAAGCTTTTACGGCACAAAAGGTCAAATCAAAAATCTACCAATTGCAAATGTTGCTAAATATAGCAAATATATATGTATATGAGTGTTGTGGGATGAGCGTGTGCGCCAGAGCGAGACGGGGAACAATGCTGCTACTGTTTGCAATGACAGACGTTGCGGCGGCTGAGACGGCAGCGACGACGACGGCGGCGGCGTCTTTTGAGACGATGACAAAAACAGACGGGCAACTTCCGAGTAGAACAAGAGAATTCTATTCGCATTTTGCAATTGCTTATGAATTACATACAAACGCACGCACGCACACATACGAACATAAACTCATACAAAAATACATGTATACACCTATGCATGTGCGCACGTTGTCTTTTTTTGGTTGTTTCCGCTCGCATTTTGCAAATTGTTGCCTATTTTTGCAATATAATTAACCCGTTTCAATTCGACACACGCACACAAATGCACATACCTATTGAAATTTACAAAAATATTGCAATGCATATACGGCGAGCGCGGAGCAACCTTTCGAACACGTCAGCTCGCCTCGAACACCGAAACACGACTGAACTACAGTGCGAGAGCGAGAGCATAGCCAATTGGACAAAGTGTCTGTTACTGTATCTGGTGGATGTTATTTGCCTGTTGTAACGCAGTGTGCTTGTTGTTACTTGTTTCTCATGCTCCACCGAGTGAGCAAGAGCAAGAGCAAGAGCAAAGAGCACATGCTTATAAGCTGGCATTGCTTTGTGTGTGGGTGCAAGATCCGCTGATCTGATAATGCTGTACGCTCTTAAGTTGCGTTAACGTGGTCGCAGCTAGGAACAGCGTTAGCTTAACGCTAGTAATTGAAACATAATATGTGTACATAATACAGACAAAGCCATACAACAGCCAAAGCACACAAAACACACGCACAAACCAGAGAGTGCGAAAAATAGAGAGAGAGTGCGAGAGTGCGGCACATGTGAGCGCGCATTGGTGTGGGAGTTTTTGTTTGGGTTGCAAGCGCACTCTCTTCGTCATTGCCACCCCACGGCGCGATGTTGTTGTTTTTGTTTGCGAAACGCCGCATGTCGCTCATTTGTTGTAATCATTAACATTGATTGGCTTTGTGTACTTTGCTTTGTGATTTTGCACTTGGCCACGCGGCGCGTTTTGCGTTGCAACAACAAACAATAAAAGCCAAAAACAAAGAACACAACCCCCGTTGCAGCTGTTAGACGTTTAACAGAATAGTGCTGTTGCACTTAGCTAGTAAAATAAAACTGCTGTTAATTCTAGCTTGCATTGCTTTTAACATTTCTGCTGCTAGCTTCCACTTTGACTTTTGGCTCTTTAATGGCTAGCTGTTGAAACTACCACTGTTAGTTAACATCCAATTTGCGCTGTTAAATCAGCTTGCGCTTTGCTAACAGCTCTGCCTAATCTTAACAGCACGCATGCTAATTGCTTATGACCATTAAAATATGAGATTTGAAATGGCTCTTAAATTGGATATTTCCTCATTGTGCAATACTTGGCCCCCCTTTTGTTGCTTCTATTTTTGGGATTTTGGTTCGAGCACATTTTGAGTGCTCGCTATGTATGTATTTGTGGGTTTTATGTTTTTGTTTCTTTTATATAAACTTAAATGTAATCATTTACTTGATTTATTTTTGTTGTTTTACTGTTATACAATTAATAATCATCAAAATTTCTTTAAATGTGTGTGTTTTCAAAACGCTGCCAGCGGCCACAGCGACCTTCTCGATGATGTTGCTGTTTTTGTTATTGTTGTTATATTGCTGCTGTTGTTGTTGTTGTTGTAGCTGCATTTTTGATCGTTCCACCAGCTGCTGCCTGCTGCGTTCTTAGCCAGCTGCAGCAGCCGCCTCACATCTGAGTCGCTTACAATTTGTCCAAATACTGAGCCAGATCGGGCAGACCCTCCTTGAGACCCTTGCGCTTGCGGGTATCCTGGACAATCTGGTAGGGCTTGCTGGAGGGCTCGCACGGATCGCCGGGCAGCACCTGCCAATGATCGAACACGCACTGCGGGAACGCCTGGCCGCCAGTGTTGGAGCGCAGATCAGCGGTGAAGCCGAACGACTCGTTGACGGGCAGATAAGCCTTGACGACGAACATGGGCGTGCCGGCGACTTGGCTCTCCTCGAAAACGTGGCCACGACGTCTGTTCAGCACACCGTAGATACCGCCGACGGCGACCTCGGGACACTGAATCTCGCACAGGTAGACGGGCTCCATGAGGCGTGGGCCGGCCGTGATGGCGGCGGCGTACAGGCAACGACGGGTCGTGGGAATGATCTGGCCACCGCCGCGATGGATGGCATCAGCGTGCAGGGTGACGTCATAGATGTTGAAGCGAACGCCACGCAGATTCTCGTCGGCCATGATACCCTCCTTGGAGGCCCACTGGAAGCCAGCGACAACGGAGTCCTTGATTTCGTTAAGGTACTGCACGGACTTGGTGCAGTCGAGGATGAAGTTGGGTCCGGTACCGTCGGGACCGAAGCACCAGATCTTACGAGCCTCAGTCACATCGTAGTCGTACTTCTCGGCCAGATAACGGGCGCGCACCTTGAAATCATCCTTGGAGCTGACATCACCGTTATCAATGTCCTCGGGCAGACCGTCGGGCATGGGCAGAGCCTTCATGAGCAGACGGTTGTGCTTGTTGGGAGACTTGGACAAGCACATCTGGTTGGATTCTTCGATGACGGTTTCGCGATAGGAGACCACGGGATCGGACTTCTTCAGGGGGATGCAAGCGTGATCCTCCTCCAGATCCTTAAGGCAAATCTCCAAGTGCAACTCACCGGCACCGGCAATGATGTGCTCGCCAGACTCCTCAATGATGCACTGCACCATAGGATCGGACTTGGCCAGACGCTTCAGACCCTCCACCAGTTTGGGCAAATCAGCCGGGTTCTTGGGCTCAACGGCGACACGCACCACAGGCGACACGGAGAACTTCATAACCTGAACACGTTTTGGAAAGGACATTGATTAGATTAGTAAGATTTTGATAGAGAAATGTTTTTGCTTTGCATTACCTTCATGTTGTGGGCATCCTTGAAGGTGGTGATGGTACCGGTCTTGACCAGGAACTGATCGACACCGACCAGACCGCAAATGTTGCCAGAGGGCACATCCTCAATGGCTTCCACATAACGACCCATCATCAAGATGGTACGCTGGATAGACTTCTCGTACAGATCCTCCTTCTTGCCGGGCGTGTAGTTGGGGCCCATGATGCGGCACTTCTGGCCGGTGGCAACCTTGCCGGAGAACACACGTCCGAAGGCGTAGAAACGTCCCTTATCGGAAGTCGGTACCATCTTGGAGATGTACATCATCAATGGACCATCGGGGTCGCAAGTCTTGACAGCAACGGCGGCCTCATCATCATGAGGACCCTCGTACAGCATCTCCATGCGGTACTTCTGGGCAACCACAGGCGACGGCAAGTGGATGGCAATCATCTGAAGCAGAGCCTCACCGGCTGGCAGCCAGGTGCGCATCACGGTCTTCAGCAGAGCCTTGCCATCCTTATCCTTATCCTCGTGCTTCAAGGTCACGCCGATCTTCTCCAGCAGCGTGCCGATCTCCTCCTTCTTGTAGTTCATGATAGCATCGAACACCTTGTAGATGGGATCCAGAATGTACATGCAGAAGGAGCGCTTGTTGTCGACCTCCTTTTGCTTCTGCCATTTCTTGGTCTTGGCGTTGAAGAAGTTCTCACCCCACAGACTATAAAAGGGAAATGGAAATCACATTTATTTTTAGATTCTTCTTCAGAAAATTTATGCAAGTTCATTATTTATTTTTTTTTATTATTATTTTAAGCTTGAAGTTTCAATTTCAAAAAAAAATAGTACTCTATTATAATCTAATTGCTAGTTTTAAAGAATTCTCGCTACACTTGTATTGTTTTACGGTATTATATTATATATGGCTAAAGAAAACAAGGCAGCGCCTCAAAAATGACGTAATTCAAGTGTTGTCACGCAAAGTGCTAATGAAGCTATTTTTCTTCTTTTTACCAGAAATATGGATTATTGGAAAAATACTATTCTGAAGTTATTTTGAATTGAAGAATTGTCCGTTTTTAAAAAGTGAAATCAAAAAAATATTGAACAAAGATAGAATTTCATGGACAGGTATAGGGAAAATATCGAATTTTATGAATTATATAAATTTGTTGAGTCGCGGCCTTAGCAATTACACCGTTGGAACATTAGGAAAGAGGTTCCGGTGCAGCGTTTCAGCCGCGTCTTCAATTTTAATCTGCTTTTATTATTGTTGCACTTGTGGCGCCCTCAGCACGCGCGGTTCTAGCGAAGATCGAAAGAATTCGCACGCTCAGCGTCACACGTTTTGTGCTAAAAGCGAGGGGGAAACAATTGTCTTAAACGTGGAATGTTAACTTACCGGTTCATTAGCTTGACAACATCAATCTTGAACTTCTCGGAGTACATCTCGGAGAACTGCTTGAGGGTGAAAGCCCAGCCGTGCAGACCGGAACCGAAACCGACCGAACCCTTGCTGGGGTCCACACGGACTTCTCCCATTGGACCGCCATCGTCGTTGTAGGTGGCAATGATGACGTTGACGTTCTCAACAATACGCTGGAAGGTCTGGTACAGCTCCTCAGCGCCCAATTGCAGCTCCAGCAGAGCGCGATCCATCTTGTTCATGAACAGAATGGGCTTGATGCGCTCAGCGATAGCCTGACGGAGCACAGTTTCCGTCTGCACGCACACACCGGAAACGCAATCGACGACAACGAGGGCGCCGTCGGTGACGCGAAGGGCGGCGGTCACCTCCGAGGAGAAATCAACGTGACCGGGTGAATCGATCAGATTGATCAAGAAACCCTTGCATTCCTTCTCACGCTGATCCGGGTGGGTGATGAACACCAGATCCTTATCCTCAACCTCGAAGTACATAGAGATGGCACTGAACAGAAGAGCAGATTACAGATTAGACTTTGACTACAGCAAGAATGAAGGGGTGTGGTTTTAGTGACTTACGTTGACTTGATGGTAATGCAACGCTCCTGCTCGTCCTTGCGCGTATCAGTGAAACGCGTCTCGCCGGCCTTGGCTCCGGCAATGATACCAGCCTTGGAAACCAGCGAATCGGTCAGCGTGGATTTGCCATGATCGACGTGAGCGATGACGGACATGTTGCGAATATTACGCTTCTTGTCCATCAGGCCACGGATTTCGTCGACGGTGAAGTTGACCTATAAACGCCAGCAGCATCAGGAAAGAGAGAGACGGAGAGAAAGAGGCATAGAAAAGATTTAAGTAAATGTAACTGTAAGCCGTAAGAGTAGCTGAGCTGCTATTAAAAATGGCGTTAGGTACCCGAAAATACACATATACACACAAACACACACGCTAACATTTGGCTCAGACGATGTGATTTTTGTGAGGTTAGAGTTGAACCAAAAACCACTTGCGTCGTTTATTTTTTCATCGCTTGCAAAACACTTGATTTACACACGTATACACCTATATATACATATTTATAAATATATATATAAACACTCACACATGCTATTGGCCAACATCTGGCAAGATCTTATGCATGTTTCTATTTTCTTTTTTATTGTAATAGCCCAAACTGCATACGTCATTGCGACGGCCCCTTGAGCTATTTTCTTTGTCTTGCATTTCACCACTGACACACACATACACATACACACATATTCAGTTTAGACCGTGTCACGTCTGCAGTTTTCTTTTCAGCATACATTTTAATGCATTTGCCTGTCGCACACATGCAAAATTTCGATGTACTTGACTGTGACATTTAATTCGGCTGCATTTTCTGCAATTATTTGGTATAATTGGCACCTACCATTTTGGATGTTTATTGATTTGCTTGGACCAACTTTAAAAACACTACACGCCTGCACTGGCGTATCGACAGGAAAGAACGGGCAACGTCGCTGTGCTAGAGACGCGACGGCAAGTTGCCACTTCTATCGATACTTATCGATGAGTGGTATTGCCTTACGCGATATTTGCAATTTCGTTCACGCAGTGTGACCGGTTTGACGCGGCTAAAATTGTGTGCACCGGGAAATTGAAATAGAAAATTAGGAATCTTAGACAAATTATTAACTTGTGAAAAGTTTTGTGTTGACAAAAAGTGATTGAAATTGCTGTTGTTCACTTATGACACAACATTCTCGTAATTGTGTTATGTTTGCGTTGTTAAAGAGAACGAAATATGTTTGCTGCGCAATTCTTAATGCATTTTTGAATTGCCTTGATGAAATGCGGTTTCAATAAGAACAATTGATCATCATAAGCGGCTTATGGATACTGATCAAGTATAATTAAAGAATACTTACAACAGCTTAAAGATTTTCCAGCTTAATCGTGCTGTTTGTTTGTGTTTCTATTCGTTTTTCTCCAATTACACGCACCAAATAGAACTTGTTGAGTCATTTGGCGACTTCATTAGCCACAAATCTGAAAACAGTTGTAATTTCAATAGAAAACAGGCTTCCTTTGTTTCCTATACCAAAATTGTTGGCCCCAATTGGGGTTTAAGGCAACATACCGCGGCAACATGTCGCATGCTGCCAAGCGAAAATTCACCTCAATGGCCCCAAAACTGTGCATAGCAACAAGCTCAAACATGTGCGCAGCAAACGTGCGTGAAACGCCTGACGGCTTACACTCAAACCAAGTTGTCGCAACAATGCTGCGCAAACGCGTCTGGGCAACAGCAGCAGCAACAACAACCTGCAACACGCTGCAGCAACAATGTTGTCGCAACATCATTGGCCGTCAGGTTCGTGCAACGTTCCGACGCGGCCGGCCGAACGAACAGTTTTCAAGTGATTTTCTGTGCGTGCGGTTTATGCTAACGGTAAAATTGAAGCTCCTCCAACTAACTGTGAAAATCACACACACGTGCGTTTCTCACTCAGTGTGCGTGTGTGCTGCATGCAGCATAGTGCATAATAAATAAATAAAATTAATAAACATACAAAAAATATTAAGTATAGTTTTAAGTGGAAAAAGCTTCTGCTGATGCTCCAATTGGATTCAAGCTCAAATATTCAGTGGCATAGTAAGAAATCAAGCTGAGAACAGTAAAGATCAGTGCCGCCAATTGGAAGGATTAAAAAAAGGGACTTAATAAGTTATTGGGATATTTTGGTTTGAATATTAATGGAAAGTGCAGTAAAAATAATTTTTGATCACAATTTAATGAAATAAAAGGAAACAGTTGAAAGAGAAAAAGGATAAATTAAAAGCAAAATAAATTAAGTGAATAAGAATATATAAAACTCTTAATAAATTCTGAGATATAGAAAACAACAGTAGATCATTTAAAAAGGGAACTTTTAAAAATTGAAACAAAAATATTTGAAAAAAAAACTTAAGATTTCAGATTTTCAGATTTGTATAAATTTCATTTTTGATTTTAAAAATAATAATTAAATTTTAAAAATAATAAAAAATAAAGATTAGAAAAATATATTTATATATTACAATATATATTTTTTTTCGTTTCCTAAAAATTAGTAAATGATAAAATTTATTAATGACAAAAACATACAAATTCATAATTGAAACGAGGTTTAAGAAAAAGCTGTTAATTGCAATTAAGAAATTTTTAAACCATTGAACAACATAAAAGAGAAAAAGTCCCGACAAAGATTGTTGACCGCCGGCTTGACCAACTGATCCAGTTGAACTCTTAATACGAACAAGACCAATTGCAAATTTATATCCAACCTCATACGATCTAATAAGATATTCAGCGAAGCTTTTAGCACGTCCAATTAAGCCTCTTAAGTATAATAAAATAAATTAAATTATTTAAAATATCCACTTTTAGCGCAACAACCAAATTTAATTTGCCTTTTTGTGTTTTATCGAGCGCAAAAAATTGCAGACAAAAAAACAGAAAAAAGTGCTTTCATCTCTCGCACAGCAACAACAAAAGGGATAAACAATAAAAGCATAAATTTCTAATAAGAACAACATTACAAAAGATGGGATATTTTTCCCGCTTCCCTTTTCCTCACTTTTGATCGCGCGTCGCCGAACTTTTGTCGCGTCGCGTTTCTTATTAGAAAATCCTTTTTGCGCGTCGAGTCAAAAAAAAAAAACAAGAAACCGAAAAGCTTGAAAGAAAGAGATAGAAGTAGAACAAAAAAAAATTGCACGTTTTTAAAAAGTTTTACGCTCGCTTTTTTGTTGTTGTTGTTCAACGTGTCCTGCGCTGCAAACAAAGTAAAAGTTGGAGCGAAAGTTGTTGTGCAACGTGTGGCAAGTGCGGCGAAAATAAGGCAACAACAGGAACAACGGGAACAACTTTAATTCGATTTTAGTGTGTAACAATCAGTGCGAAAAACGCCAGCGCAGCGCAAGCAGCGCAGCGGGCAGCGCAGCAGGCAGCAGGCAGCGCACCAACAAAAACCACAAACAACAAAAGCGCAGCGTGCAAAAAAAAAAAATTGTCGCTACCTTTGCGCACACAAACGTCGCCGTGTGTGTCTGTGTGTGTGCTAGTGAATGTGTGCAGCAGAGAGCGGAAGAACAGTAAAAGTGGATTAGCAGCAGCCAACAACAACAACAAGAACAAGGAAGGCAGCAGCCGCCATTGCCGACGGCAGCGCAGCTAGTGTTAAAAATTGTGCGACAGCGACTGCGACGCTCTCTTCTCGTCTCTTCACTTGGATTTAATGCGGAGCGCTTAGCGTGTTAGTCTTTCAACTCGTGACTGTTGTAAGTTGCCTGGCTTTTGGCCATTTTAACACACACTTATTCGCTTTTCACTCTGCCCTTGTTTTTTATTTTTATTTTTTGTCTGTTTTCCTACTTAATTGTAATTAATTTCAAGTTAAGAGCGCTCTGCGGTCCCTGCTGAGATTTTTATTTAATAGCTGCGCATTTTTTTCTCCGTCGTTTGCACTTGCATTTTGGCACTAGCTTTAAAGTCCTAGAGAGTTAGTGGGAGAGAACGATTAAGAGTGTCATAGCTTAGAAAGCTAAGATCGGAGATCTCTTAATCGAGATGGAATTGAAAGAGAGAGTGCATGCATTTCTTGCGTGTATTGAGTATAAAAAGTGAATATATGTGCAGTTACTTTTTGTGGGTATGTGTGGGATTTGAAATTTACAGAGTGAAAAAAACTCAAAAAAAAAAGAATCCTCACAGAACATAAGGCGCAGGATGTTATATTTAATCTGTTCAGTTTACTAAATACTATTCATTTATTTACTTTCTCTCTGCGCTGATTGACTGATTGATCGTTTAAAATACTGATGATCATATTGAGCTATGTTGAACGAAGACACTTAAGCTAATAGCTTGTTTCATAAAGAGTGCCCCAATGCCAGCCAACAAATAAGTAGCTACTTAAAAAAGAAAAAATAGCAAAAGTTAGTCAAAACAAGTTGACAACATTTGTGTTATAAGCCGAAGCTTAGCCCATAAATGCCACGACAAACTAAAAAACATTAATGAACGCACTGAGGACTATTCCGACTCGAAATCAGTTTCAATTGAAAGAGACCTTGTTCGGCTTTACCGTTGCAAATGTAACACGGCAGCCGAGCGGCACTTTGCTGAATGAGACCAAATGCGAGTAGTGCGAACGAGACAGAGCGTAAGTTGGGCTGAGATGAAATGACAGATGCAGGCGAAGAGAGGAGGCACCTGCTTCTGCATAAGACTCTTACACACACACACACACAGAGACAGAGAGCTGTGACATTTCCAAGCAAAATGACATTCCCACATTGTGTGCGTTTCCTTCAACTTCCTGGCGGCCAGTCCTTGTCTGGCACGTCTGCCAGTGTGACCGTCCAGCAGTCGTTGACTTTTGCATACTTTCTTCAACGTCGTGCCAAAATGAATAACAGCACAGAGCGTCTATGCGGGCACTTTCATTAAAACAGACATCATAAAGAAAAGCACGAATAATGAAAAACTTTATTTCAACATTCCATAAAAAATTGATGGTCAAAGAACATTTAAAAGGTATTCAAAGGTATAAATGGCTGATAAATATGTGATGTTTCATGTATTGGTTTATATAAATGCATATTCTAACGCCTAATGCAGTTACTGGTATAGTTAAAGAGCTATGAATTTTTAATCATACTTTATGATCCACTTCTAAACTAGTCGCTTTTTCAGCTCACTTTCTTAAAATGCAAACACAAATTGTAGGGTATTGCGAGGTCGTTGCGTTGGTGCTATAAACCTCATCGCATTTTCAACGAATTCGCCTTTAAAAATACTTCAATGTTTTATAATTTACTTAAAAAGTCGACGCAGACAGGAGACATAATGCGCCCATTGTGTGCGGAAATTTTGATAAAAGAACTCTGGCAGCTTGTCTGTGCCTGTATGTGTGTGTGTGTGTGTCTCATATTAGCTGCCTTTATTAAGCTGTATGACATGCCAAGAGAGAGAGAGAGAGAGCGAAAAAGAGAGGGAGAGAAAGGCACAAGCAGTGGGAGTGCGTTAAGAAGGGGAAGAGGAATGGCGACTTTACAGTACTCATACCCTATGACGATTTAAATTGGTCTCAAGCAGTTGCCATATTTATATGCGTTTATTGGGGCCAAGTTGTTTGTTTTTTCAGCTCTTGAACGTGTAAATTTGTTGTAAAACAAAACAAAAAAATAAATAAGCCGTTGTAAAGAGCTTAAAGTGCGTTTGTATAAAGCTTCAAGTTGTTGTTGACTTTTACAATATTATTGCATAGCTTAGGTTAGTTGTTATTGCAGTCAATTTCACCTGTGGAAAATCATTTTTGGGATTATTTTATATGTGCTAAAAGGAAAGACTAAAAAGTTTTTTTTTATTGGAAAAGTGTACTATAAAATTGTATATTTTATAAAGCTGCTTTCTACAGTATATATATAAATATATATGCTAATCTAAGGATAGATCGTGTTAGTGTAAAATGTGTGTGCTTCCTTTATATCAGAACTATTACTCCAGTTTAGAACCATTTTAAGACCATGCAATTGAAAATGTTTATTCTCTTTTTCCTTTCTCATAAAGTTAACAATAAATCGCTGATGCAAGATGTTAAGAAATTGCTTTTAATTGGAAGCATTAACGTTATTTCATAATAATCGTAACTTTTTAGTGCCTGCAGCTTCTTTTCGAAGTCATTGGGCTGGCCAACTTCAGTCCTAGACACCCACTAACTTCATTGCAAATGCGACTTTTGCGACTCCATTTAAAACACTAAATGCGCACTTTTTAATGATTTTTTTGGCGCTTCCTTGCTCCACTTGGGCTCTCAAGTACAGATTTGATTGTTTGCCATAGACATTTTACATAGAGATCAACGCCGAATCCAACGCCAGCACAACGAAGTTGAAGTTCTGCGCTGTTAATGCAACTGCTTAACGGGGCAGAGTCCTGGGAAACTGGGAAACTGGGAAACTGGAAAACGGGCTGGGCAGTAAATTATGGGACTGCATAAAGTTGTGCTGTGCGTTTTGCTGCTCAGCGCCAGTTGCCGAAGTTAAACACTTAAAAGCTGCCACGAAATCAAAGAGCAGCAGCTCAAAACAGCAGACCCAATGGTCCTAGCAGTGGAATAGACCTGGGGTGACTGGATAATACCCTGTAGATAAAACCTGATAGCTTAAAATCAAATATGAATACAAAGCTATCAAACAAAAATGGAAGAGCAATATATGTGTATAAATATAATATTAAATATATTATAGATCCAGCTGAACATAAGCAAAACTGGAATAAATAAAACTTTACACGAGTGAGAAACTCTTCTTATCAAGTTGATCTTCTTTAGCTTAAAAGATTTTCACTTTCTTCCATTAAAATTTGGCAAACTCTGAACATTAAAAATGCATTCTCTTCTTGCCTTTAACATAGAAAAGGCTTTATAGCCATATTAATAAATACAGGGTATACAAATTCAAGTGGTTTCGCGCTGCGCCTCACGTTAACAAAGTTTCGCGCAAGTTGTTTGGGTAGCCAAGTGGCGGATATGTTGTGTGTGTGTGTGTGTGGTGCAGATGCTGGTGGTTGTACTCCTGGTTGTGGTACCCACCTGATATTCCCCTCAGCTCAGCTCAGCTGAGCTCAGCCCGGCTCAGCCTTAGTCTGACACATATTCAGTGCGGCTGGCAGACGGCAGACGGGAAATTCGTATGAAACGAGCGAAAATTAAAATAAAAAGCGCTAACAGCCACAAAACTTTGCCTACTCCTTGCTTTCTTTGTTTCTCGCTTTCATTCTTTATTGCTTGATTTCTCGCACTTCGCCCTTCTCTCTCTCTCTCTCTCTTGCAGGCTCTTCAGACGCTCTTCGAAATAAATCTTTGAATGGCTTTAACATGTTTGCAGGCCAAGTTTCGTGCGGCGTTACGTCTGCCCCTTTGATTTATACATGCTAAATAATTTATTGGTTTAAAAGAATACAAAAAAAAGAAATGTGCATTTCTCTATTTTTCCACAGTTCTCGCAAATGCTTTTACTCTGTCTGCGGCTGCAACATGTAAAAGTGCCAGCACAGAATTTTCCATAGAGTTTTCACAGTGTGTAAACGATTTAAAAAATGTGCGACTTTGTGTTGAATTCTAGGCTGAAATAAATGTTTCACAATCGTACGTTTAAATAAATTTAATTGAAAATTCTTTGTTTAATCGAAATATTTTAAAAAGGTTTCATAGTAAAAATTTTAATTCTGCAAGACTCCTTTGTTGGAAAGCTTTTACATTTATTAATTTATATTACTTACATTTAAAATAAAGTAATTGATAAACTCATAAAATTGATTAAACCACATTTTGCATAATAGTGTGGTTTACATTTAAGAAAATATTTGCTTTGTATTCGTGGATAACTCAAATTCGCTCGTGCATTAAATGACTTTATACAGTCCACTGATTTTTCTCAGTGCACGCTGAAATACTTCAATGATATGCGATGAAACCGAAACGCTTTGCAACGTCGATGACAGCCAATGCATTTGGTAGCATCTCGGCACATTCCCTCCCAATCTTCGATGCCCCCCTCCCCCCACCCAAAAAAAACCCTTGCCCCCCCTTCTTACATAGCCAGCTCTCCCGGCGATTCTCAGGCCCATCTCATCGCTCTTTGCGTTGACATGAACGACGACTTGGTCGGCTCCATTTGAAACTTATTGCTCGCTGGGGCTGTCAACCAACATACACACACACACACACGCACACACACACACACACAGCGTGCCTGGGCAATGGTTACCCACAATTTCTTGTATATATATTTCTTCCAATAAATGCGTGCATAAGATGACTGCAAATTCGATTTGACGTCATGCATGCAAGCTGAAGAAGAAAAGTCATAACAGGGCAACAAGTTTCGTGTTGACCTCATTTGCAAGTTTTTCGTTAACGAATAAAAACAACAACTTATGCAGATGTATATACAGATAGCATATATATAAGTAGCATAAGTATTTTAAATAGTATAAGCTATCTCTGTCACATATTCGCTATCTCGCTCGCTCTCTCTCCCTCGCTTTGTTTACCTGTGCGTGCGGGCCAATGAAGCGTTGCACTTTTCGCTGACCGCGTCGTTGTTGTTGCACCTTCCGCCCTCAGCCGTTACTAATGACAGGCAAACACCGTTGCCACGCCCCAGCCATAAGATTTACAACAATTTATTGAAATGTTAATGAGCAATGTGCGCGAGGGCTGCTTGAAGAGTTTCAAGTGCGTGTCAAAGTCTGGGTGGTCATTAAAGTGAATGAAATAAATTATATAAATGTGGAACTCTAATCAAATGCAATTATTTATCTGACTAAATTCTTTTTCGCTTTTAATTAACTTCTCGTGCCGCCCTCGTATCGGTTTTCCATGCCAAGCCGCGGGAAAAATGGGCATGGTTTTCAATAATTTTTCAAATCGAAGAGTTGGTAACGAGCTGATTAGCGTGTTAACTGCGCAATTATTTTGTTTTGGCTTTTTTTTGGTTTTTTTTTTGGTTATTTTTGGTATGTGGATGCTGGCAGGCTGGCCGACGAGTTGACGAGCCGTTGATGGCTTGTTAGCCGAATAATGATGTATGGCCAACGAAATGTCAAAATTAATAAGCGCTGATGGCTGTTTAATGAGCCGCCGTTAACGCTTGCGACATGAATTCAAACCGCTGTCACGGTGGTTTATCGCAGCGGTGGGTTAAAAGCTAATCAGCGGTGTCAGTTCTGCATAGGTTTCTTTTTTCCAGGAAAAGCCACTCGAGTCGCATTTTTTGTGTATGTTTGAAGTGGGTTAGGTAAACAAATCTTTTGATTTCTATTACTTATTTATTTATTTATACCTTTTTTATTAGTTAGCACACAGAATATATCCTATAATGTTGGCAATCTTGTCTTCATATCATATTTACTACCATATGCCATAATTTCGGGCCAGGTTTCCATTTGCTCTAACTCAAGATTCGAGGCACATTTCGAGCCACCAAAAAGGCGTTTAAAGAAATTGGGTTTTTTGCGCGGATAACATTCGACGGTCTCCTCTGAGCTGCTCGGACTGTGACAAGGATGCGATTGTCTCCTGATCTGCCTGCGTCTAACTGATCTCTTGAACAGTCCCAGCTTTTGGAAGAAACTGTTACTTCTGGTCTCGACCGCCTCCGAGATGACTATATTCTGAGAGCCAGGTCCGATCCTGGACGGCTCCATACGATTCTCATCCACTGGCATTTCTATCTGTTCCATTTTCTCGATGGGATCCGGTTCCAATTGGCATTGTTGATCTCTCAATCGCTGATTTCGCAAGTTCTCCTCTCGTTCTTGTTGTTTTTCTATGCGTTTCAACTTACGTGCAGCTATGCGATGATATTCGATCATATCATGCTCAGAGTTACGTATACGTGATCCACGCTGATTCCTAAAGCTGGAGACGCTGTCGATGCGATTCAGACTGCCGCTCTCCAGCTGCGGATACAACTCGGGCTGCGACCAGCCGCCAGACGAGGCTCTTGCCTGTGCTCGTGGCGGTTGACACCGCTGATACCCATTATCCTGTTGAACAAAAAGGCATATACTTAATTTACGAAATGTTCTTTTAAAAGTATTTTTTTTTTACCTCACCTGATTTCGATTTGAATGGCTGAAGTTGGGCGGCCCAAAGCCGCCAAAATCTCCTTGATTTAAGCCAGTCCGCTGGCAAGGATTGCACGCGGTTTGCGGTGTCGGCTGATACCAATAACTGTAGCCCTGCTGCTGCTGTGTCTGATAGTCCAGCCAGGCCTGAGCTGGGCCAATGTACGAATGTGGAGCATTGCAATCGGGCTGCGGCGGCACTGGAGCGTAATAATATGGCGCTGATGGTTGCTGCTGATGGGGCACATAGGGACAAGTCTGTTGCCCCAAAGAATATGGTGACATAAATGCTGGTAGCTGCTGCTGCTGCTGCTGCTGTTGTTGTTGTTGTTGTTGTTGTTGTTGTTCTTGAGGTGGATAGGAACGTGGATTTCCATCGGCCATCTGGCACCTATACAAATGCCAATAGTGAATGCTTGGATCCCACATTTTCTGTGACTGTGTGTGGGAGGAATGTAGAATTTAAATAAAAGATATTTATATATATATGTGCATATGTATTATATATATTTTATTTTATATTTTTCTACAAACTCACTCACATATTTTCGTGACTCAGTTTTCTTAACTGGTTTCGGTGGAGAGCCTCTTATTTTCGGCCTCGACGTTAAGCACGGATGACAATTTTGTGGCAACTGGAAGTTTACTTTGTTTGCCGGGTTTTTAGGGCAACTGCATGAATTGAGATCGGACATAGTCCGGTGGATTCCCGGTCAGGCGCTGAGCCCCCTGCGCTGGCTGCGGTTTTTCTATCATAGTATCTTTTACATTGACTTGGACAAATTTTTTTTTGTATAATTTTTTTGGTATATGTACACTAAAGAACGAGGAGTAAAAAGTGAAATTGTTCGGCATTTTTGACAGGCCAGGCAAAGCTGGGCTTCACTGTAGCTGGCTTTAATTGTTTCGACCCTTTTGTTTGTCACATATGCAAACATTTTTGATGAACTAACCTGAGCGACGTGCAGGAAACCCAAAACGCGTCTCTTCTCAACTGGCCCCCAAGCAATTCCCGGGCTACATTTTAATTGTTCATAATTTATGAACTTGTCGGCGACGTTGACGTTGACGTCGACATCATAAAAGCCCCGAAACATAAACAAACAAAATGTTATGCAATGCCACGCCCGCAACCAGCGCACCCGACCCCCGCCCCCCGCCCCCTTCCCCCTTGTGCTGCCCATCTGGTAAGGCAAACAATCTGTGCATAGAAATGAATTTCATTTTGTTGTCATTTGCTTTTGGGTAAAGTGGGAGGGGGGGGGGGTGGGTGGGGAGGGGTTGATTCGACAGAGGTGAACCCATACTCCAACACCTGGCGCCTTACATGGCTTACCCTTCAGTCAGCTAAAGGGCTGGGTGGATAAGGGTGGGGGTAGGGGAAGGGGGTGGGTTGCACGCTTAAGCAGACGTCACTTTTACTAATTAAAAGTTCAATGCGCAACATTTGCAGCAACAGCAGCAGCAGCAACAGCAACAAAAGCAGCAGCAGCAGCCAAATGGCCAACAACAAGCACAACACCAATGACAATGACAAAGGGAATGAGGTGAACGAATAAAGGGGACAATAAAAGAGAACAATTAGCTGTGAGCTTGCCGACGAGTGAATGCTCTAACAGAAAACAAATGTAGAAAAATATATATTTGTTATTCTATATTTTACATATGAAACTTAACAATATTTAATGCATTTTCTGAGTATTATTATACTTGTTTTTGTATAGATACTAATTAATATCTAAGTAGTCCTTTTTAAACTCGCCTATGCCCTGTTGTCTATCGACTGCCTTTTATTGACAAACCAGCTCTTAAATTTGCTTTTCTAGGGTATTGCGTAAAAAGGGCATATTTAATTTATTTCAAGCGTTCTTTACTTGTCTCCCTTTTGTCTGGTTGGTTGAGTTGTTGTCACTGTCGGTGATTTCCGTTTCTGTTTAAAAACAGAGCATACGAAATCAGTTTTTAATTATTTAATTAATTGCGTAACGTTATGCAAATAACCCAAAGGGCAAAAAAGAATTTCGTAAAATTGCATTACATAAGACGTAATACGAATATGATTGAAAGAGCCAAAGGAAAAGCTGAAAAAATTCTTCTCTTTTTTTTCAAGGATTAAAGGAAAATTTCATTTGTGCTTACATTTTTTGCATTGAGCAGTTTTTGAGTAGTTGCAAAAGTATTTTATACAAAAGTCTGCAAAGCAATTGAACCAAATAAATCTTTTAAATTTCACTCATTACGTATATGGTTGTGCCAACTAATTACATTACGTTACAGCAATCACACACACACACACACACACACACACCCATCACACAAATATGCCACAACCATCACACACATAAAAACCACATAAAATCACCTGCGAGCTTTTACACACGAACACCCAGTCGTATATATATATATATTTTTTTTTTTTTTCTTTTTTGGTTTGGTTTATGGGGTGGGAGGTCGGCCCCAGCCCCACGTTTTATTTATGACCTCGCTTGTAATATTTGAAGTTATATTTTTGATTTTTTATTTGGGGTCCAAAAGGTCGCAAGTGTTGACAACCGCAACAACACACCCGAGGGTGTGTGTGAGTGTGTGTGTGTGGGTGGGAGGTGTGTGTTTATGTGTGCGAAACACTCCCACTTAAGACTTTTCCATACATTAAGATGTATTTTTTTTTCACGGCTATCTGCTCATAATTACCACAAAATGTTTTGCCTATTAAATAAAAGTTTATTCAGAAAAAAAAAACGATCACATGATGAATGGCAATGTTTAACAGGGTAAAGTTTTAATACCATTGCCAGAGATCGCAATGTTGAATTCCCCTTGGCTAGACGAAAAACTACTTCGTGTATTTTTAGCATTTTCCAATTTGTGGTACGTGCTCGACGGCGACCTTAACTGTTCCCCGGGGTGTATTTTTATCAATGGTTTTAGGTTTGATTAAGCCAACACATATTTTTTTTTGAAAGCTATGCATAAATTACAGCTATTAATTGAATTGTTGCAGTCGGCGAGAACAAATTATAAATGGTTGACTGAAAAATTATGTTAATCGAAGGGCTTAAAAATTTAATTGAAAAATGTTTGGCTGGAAAATGCTGAAAATATTTAAGTAATTATTTTTCTGTTTTTCCTAATTGCGAACAAACTTTAAAAGGCAAATATATGTATATATATTTGGTCTACATATATAATAAAGTAGTCTATTTTTTCTTTCACCTTATTAAACCCTTTCTGCCCACCTAATTTCGACGACAGGCTGCGTATATATTTAAAAGAACATTAAATTACTGTGCCGGCAACTCCTTTTCAGAGGGGAAACAAATTACTTGACTGTAAAATAAAATTAATTCAAAATAAACAGCAGGAAGCCATTCAGAGAAGAAGGCTCGCAGAATCAACCGAAACGAAATTAACGTGCATAAATCTAAATTAAATTTTTCCTTTAAAAAGCAAAACAAAAAAAAAAGAAGTAAAATAAAGAAAACAAAACAACAAGAAGAAGAAAATGAAGAAGATGACGGCAAATACTGTTTGCCAGGATAATTTGTGAAATTTGCTGTCAAGTGCCACGCCCTCGGCTGGGGGCGGCCGCCTACTGGAAATTAAACGCGCTCGTTCAAAGAAATGAGTAATGTCGTTTGTACTTAATTTGAATGACAAATGTCTTGGTGCCGTAAACGTATTTATTACGCTCACTGTAGCTGCTGTTAATACCCTGTACAGAATGGTTGAGTAAAGGTTATATTGCAGTTAAATTGATTGAGACTTGTTTGCCTTAACATTAATAAATAGCTGAAGTATTTTATTATATTGATGAGTAAACACTTAGAGAAAGTTCCCATTTTCAAAATTACTATTTAAAAAATACAGACAATCTAAATATTATAGGGTAAATTCAAGTCAGACAGCCTCAACTATCTTACTTCTTATTCTTGCTTATGCCAAGGGATGCTCCAAAAAGTCTGCCATAATTTCTCCCCACCCGCCCCCGGACTTGGCTCATATATCTTGGCTCTCGCTCAGCTGGCGCCTTTTGTTGTTTGTTTTGTTGTTGCCTTCATTAATCGTCGCATATGCAAAGATTTAACAATATTTTGCTTAATTATGCAAAGGCCATTCATTTAGTTCTATTGATTTAAGTTCTTATCGTATATATGTGTGTGTTTGTTTGTATTGGCCTTTTCTTGTTTGCTATTGTTTAATTGCTTACTTACACACACAAGCCTTATGGTGTAAGATTTAAGCTGTAGGCTGCAAAGTTTTTAAAATTCGTATTTATAATAAAAGATTACACATTTGTATACCTGTACTCTATATAAATATATAATCTTCTTTTTGTTTTTGGTGTATTTTGCAGCATGGAAACCATGATTACCAGAAAATACAGATAAAAATGCCAGCGCAAATTTATTGGAGGACTAAACAAATTCGGGCAGTTTTGCTCCTGGTAAGTAGTGCAAATAAAATTCTTTTATATTAAGTGTTAAACACAAAAAAGTATACATTTATTGACTTGAAAATACGTAGAATAAAATTTATTTAAAACGTATTTTAAATCTATAGCAAAGGATTTTTGTGTTAATTTTTGCCTTTGGCAAATATTTTGTAATTCAAATTACTTTTCATGCAAACAGCTTTGGGGCAAAACAATTACAATTCAAAACATTTGCTAACTGGATTGAAATTTTATATGTGAATGTGTTTGTTTGTGTTTGTTATTTATATTTTTTATTATGTTTATATTGTGACACATATTGTTTAAAGTATTTACTTTAGCAGCTAATTAAGGACTTAGAAAATGATATAAAAGTTAAATTTATATTTAACAAATTATTATTTTAATAATAATAAAAATAGAAAATAGCAAAGTATTTTAATGATACTTTCAGGAGCACAAAATATTTGTCTCGTGATTAGATTATTATGTAATTACCATCGTTAACATGGTATATATTTATATATATTTAGAACCATATTTTATTTAGAGCGACAACCCTTTGGCTATTCCAACTTGTTTTCCAAATAACAATAAAAAATTCAAGCATGATTTAACCATTTTGCCCCCTCAGGCTTAACTGCAATTTAAATATGGTCGCATAATCGTAAAAGTCAGCTGCCTTCAAAAATGGTGTGACAATTATAAACCACAGTAATAACCATCAAAATGCCAACCCTTTCTGAACTCTCAGTTTACTTCCCCCATTTTTCGCAGACGCAACATTCATAAATTTTAAAGCAGCTCCAACAACAGAGAGAAAACGTGAAAAAAGGACAAGCATCAAATTTTCGAAAAATGTAATAAAACATCAAATTACCAATCATTTAGATGGGATGGCTTGAAGGGGGTTGGGGTCCGACTTGAACCCTTTTGGGCACTGGTTGTCTTGACCATTGCGCGGGGGGTGGTGAGGGGGGTGAGGGAGGTAACCATGGAATGTTCAGACTCAAAGTCGAACAGCAACACGTGCCGCTTTGTGATTGCGGATACTTTTCGTCGGATTTGGGGCAACCCGTCGGCATTTTATAGCGCCAATGAAGCACAGCCAGATCCGGACACCAAACCCAAACGCAGTCCCAAAATCTAACCCTTACCCCAAAAACATTGAGTTCAATGTATTTTGCTGGTCATTGGCTTAAGGGGGCCAGCATAAAGGATTAGGCCATGTGGCTTGTAAACTGCTCAACAGACTCTTACATATATAAAATACACGTGTGTGTGTGTGTGCGTGTGTCCTTTCTTAATGTGTGGGCGTGGCAGCGGCCATACAACTTGTTACTGTGCGCACATTACCATAATGTATTTTATCTGGCTGCTGACTTGAACGTTCAGCCCCTCAGTTAGAAATCACTTAAGACGCTCTCTGCCTCTTCCCCCTCCCGCGCTACGTCCTTCGGTTCGTCCTAATCCTCTGAGCCGGTCTACGCCTTAGTTCGTTTTAAGTTACCCACAGTTCGGTTGACTGGCTGCCCGAACTGGACAGGTCAGGTCCAGTGTGGTTCCTTGGTTGGTTGGCTGGCAACCTGTCTCCTGCTTTAACATTCTCATTCTGATCATTCTCTGCTGGCGATACCCTTGTTGAGGTCACCCCAATTATGTCACTTAATGTGTAATGTATGAAAGGAACAACTCTTTAATGGTATCAGCAGTTTATAACTTAAATTGGGAATCACTTTATCATAAACATCTTAAAAATGCCTCATAAGTTATTAGCAACTATATATTTTTATCTGAAAAGGGTATTAAAATGTTCGGCATAAAGGGATATGCTTTTTCTATCTGTTCTGTTTTACGCTTGTGCCTTTTCTTGTCTTTGCATTTGTTTCGACTTGCGTGAAATTGCAAAATCAATCAATTCGATTACGTATACGTAATATTTATAAATATTTAATGTTAAGCTTTATACGCATTTTTGTTTGCCTGCCTTCGAGACGTTACGCTACGATTCGATGTTATGTAAATGGCATTGTCTGCACCAGGGTGTGTGTGTTCTGTGTGTGTGTGTGTGTGCTGTGTGTTGTGTTCGTGTGTTTTATGTATTGTCCTTGGGTGGCAGGTTTGGTCCTGGGCTACTTGAAATGGTTTCGATATGTTAATAAGTAATATTGAGGCAAGTTTTGGCATATCCTCAAATTTGCTGAGCTCATTTGTAATATTATATACAAATAAGTATACAATATATTTACATACTTATATATATATTGTTTGGGTAACAATTTGTGTAGTCTGCTCAATTGGAGTTTGACAATTGGAGTTGTTATAGAGAAGGGGTATAAGTAAATATGTATCTGCCAGATAAGTATAATTAATTAGAGCCTTGAGCTAACTTCCTACCAAATATATATATACCTATATAATTGTTGTTCAAGAAAATATATCGATTCTGAAATCAAAACGAATTCGTGGCCACGTTTCTCGAAATCCATTTCACATACGCGATTGTACGAATGTATATTTCTAGCTGGTGGTTCAAACGAAAAGGGGAAATACAAAAAAAAAAAAAAAAGCAAATGTTAAACCTCACAATTTGACTTTTGCAGTCATTTTCCATTCCAATCGCAATCCTCGATAACACCGCACAGCAGCTTCGGGAAGCTCAGCCAAAGGCAACACATGCATAAATTATGTGCGCAAATAAAAAGCAACAACATCAGCAGCAGAGTTCATGCCCTCCCCACCCAGCCACGCCCCCCACCCGGCATCACACATGCCCACAAACATTTTAAAACAATTAAACAAACTTTTTTCTCGTTCGGTTTGGATTCGCACAAAAAGCGCAGCATTTATTTAAAAGCCGCCACTGCATGAAGACCAAATGCGAAAAACCAATTCAAAAAAAAAAAAAAAAAAAAAAACGGGGGAAAAAAAGAAAGAGTTAAAAGAAGCCAAACCGGGCGGGAAAAACGTTTTCTTCCTTTTTTCAACCTCTCTGCGGGCCTGTTGGGTGCCGGGGGGGGGGGGTTGGTGGGTGGGGGGGTTTTTGTGTCAACCGAAATGTGGAAAATGCAAAATCGAACAAAATAACTTTAGAGCCAAATAAGGTCAGACGCATTACAAATCTCTCAACTTAATAGCTCCATTAAATATCAATAGAGAGCCTTTTAATGCTGCTAAATAAATAATACAAAATATATATAAAAAATAGTATTCAAAAATTGATTAAAATCTGACATGGAAAATGGACGTTTATCAAAAGGAATTTATGTAGAATAACTAATAAATATAAGTTGTTTGACAACGACTTAACTTAAGCCTTTAAGCCTTAAGCTAATTTATGGCAGGAGTTAAAAAAGTTTTAATAGCGAAATGGGAAAGCATTTGGAATATAATTAAAGAAAACTTTTAGTTTATCCTTTGGTATTATAGTTTATATGTAATAATTGTTGATCATTAAGAGATCTTTCTTTATTATCTTATCTAACCTTACAATAATAGATACTCATATGTCAGTAACAAACTAATAATTAACTTCTGTTCACATGTTCACAAAAAATGATTATGATTAAGTGACTAAATCAGGCAAATCGTGGCTCAGACTTGATTTGAGTTAGTTAATCACAGTGGCGGCCATAAATATGCTATCATCGTCTAGCGGATAGCATTTGATGCGTTAAGCCAGCATTTAGATTTAGGCGCGGAGAAAGGGGCGGGAGGGGAAGGCAACCATTTACCATTAACCATTTACCATTTGCGACTGACACACAAATATGGGTCATCAAAATGTTGTTGGCCGTGGCTCAACAGTTGAGAATCATACAACAGAGCAAAATCGCATGACAGTTTCACGCATCGCGTATCGCCATCTCACGGACTCGGCAAATTGCTTCGTATTAATCAACGTCTGTGGAGGGAGGCGTTTGGCAGGACCCGCACATGCCGCAGGTCCTGTCCGACACATGTGTATATTCTGTTGGTTTGTTCAGTCCTCTTTATGATTGTGTGCGTGCGTGTGTGTGGGTGTGTGCTTGCCTGTTGGTGCGTAATAATTGCTTGGCCATAGGCTCAGCGTCAACTTCACAGATATACTCGCACACACACACACACACACACACACTTATATGTGTACACCCACCTGCTATAGATAGTTCGTGTTAGTCGGTTATGTGATTAGCCACACACACACACAGTATAGAGTGCGAATATATATACATTGTGCACGTGTGTGTGTGTGTGTGTGTGAGTAGTGGCCCGAAGCCTTCTGCCCAGGGAGCACACGAAATTATGCGGAAATTGTTGCATATTTAAGTGGGCACGCGTGAATAACTGTTAAAAACTTGCGCTTGTTGTCGGCATTTTAAACGCTCTGCAGAACAGTCCCATCAAATTTGATTGTATGGCTGCGTTGGGTTGGCACAAAAGATTATCAAGATAGTTAAACTTGTTATTAAAGCATGACTGTGATTTTAGAGATGAGCTTTTGTAGTTTATACCTATTCCTATATATACTTTATATAAATGAAGTAAAGATCTTATCTATTGTTTAAACATATCTTTTAGCTTTATCGGTTTTTATCTGCTTATTATTATCTTGCTTTTGTTGGCTTATCTTGTGCAGTTGATGAAGAGATGAGTCTTGTTAAAAGAAAGATTTTTTTTACTATTTTTATGCTTATTCAACTAAAGCTTGTTTATGGTTTTATTTCTGAGTAATATATTAGAGTTAATTAAAAATAATGCATTATAGAATAAATAGTGCTTTATATACCCTTTTACGCCCCTTTATAACTACTTTTTTATTACATCTTAGCCAACATTGCGTATACTTGATGTGTTTTTCTAATTGCCCAAAGTTTGCTTTTAGTTTTTTTGTGGAAACTAGAGCTTCTAATCAATTTTAAATTAGGACATTTTAGCCACTTATTATTCCGTTGCACACCTTACTAATCCCGACGGTTCTTTCGTATGGCCCACTCAAATAGCCACAGGCTATCAATAAGTTCGTCCTGGGTGAAAACAGCACAATGTGCAATTTGTGCACTGTTGTAATTGATCATTGTCTGCTTGCATTTGCCGTACAGTGCACTTCAATTGGCTTAAAGCAATTACCCAGGCTTTGGTTTGGCAGCAGCAGCAAGTCCTTGGCCACAATTCAATAAGCGGCGCAAAACCCCCAAAAAAAACTTGAGCCCTGCAAACCGAGCAAACTCAACCGCAAAGAGCAAATTCAAGTTGAATTTAACAAAATGATAAATTAATTTTCGCAATTGTAGCTGAAATTGAAATGCATAACTTTGTTTATTTTTTTTTTGTGTGCTTCTCTTTCTCCCTGGTTTCCTTGCGAAATCATTTGACCGGTGCACAAAAAACTTTGAGTAATTGCCAAAAAAAAACGAAAGAAAAGCGCAGGAAGAATAAAGCCAGGAAAAAAAAAACGTAGGAAACAACGGCGCGCGGGAAAACCAAAGAAAAGCATAAACTGAACTTAGTTTGTTAGACGTTGTATTACTCACAGAATACGCGCATAGGTATGTGTGTGTACATACATATATAGAAGAAGTTGCTGCGCCGCCCCGCCCATTTTTCTAGCCACCCGCGCCCCTTTTCCATCGCTTGGCTGCTAACAAAGCCAAACTCAACTATTATTGGCACGTTACGAGGCAACTTAGTGGGCAGATGGGAAAGGGGGCGTGGCATGCGGGTGAGTGCTGGGAATTACTTTAGCTAGGGTCAACTATACACACACACACACACACACACACACATACACATACAGCAGCAGTAACAATTGCTAATGTACAAAATATTTCATGATTCTGCAGTTGGTTTTTGTTATTTATACCCTGCACAGGAGAATAGGGTAACATAATGTTTTTCTATACGTTTGTTTATGCGAGTGAATCGAATAAATTTTAATTACAGTTGATTACATAAAGCAATAAATGTCAGACTATAGCCAATTTTAGATAGTTATTTATATGTATTTATTTTATTCTGATAAATATCTTATATATGTCATTTGCTTATTAAATGTTCATTTATGCATGTATATATTGAGTTTTTAAGTGGATATCTTTATATATAGGGTATTTTGACTTCGTTCATCAATTTCTATACATTTCTTATTTCTTCGCTGACTTTGCTTCATGCCACACTACACTTGCATTCTTTTATTCATTCATTTCATTCAGTTTGAGTTAAGTTTCTGCTCCCCACTGTTCTGGACTGTTCCCTATTCTCTTCTCAGTTCTGTTCTCTGTTCTCTGTTCTATTTTATTCTCTTTAGTCCCACTTCGTTCGTTCATTTGCAGCTGAGTTCCAGTTTGTTTGTTGCCGGCTCTCTGCCACAACAACATTCAACACACACACAACACACACTCGCTCACACCAATACAATGGGCAAAGCAATGCTAAAGTGACGCGGTTTTGTAACGGTGGCATTGTTAAAACGGGTAAAAGGGGGATGGGGTTGGGGGTGGGGCGTAGGGTGAGGGGGTGGAGTTTGTGGGGATGAATGTAATGAGGGATGATGAACTATGGTAGCTTTAGAGCACACCAGGGGGTGGGAGGGAGGGGGGGATGGGGGTCACTGGCAGCGTTGCATTCAATTGGGCACAGCGACAAATGCGCTACAAAAGTCGAGCCCCTCAGCTTAACAAAGTAATTTAGTCTTAAGAGATCTGGCTTAATATATAAATACACCATTTTCAAAAAGCATCTATACTCGAAAAGTTTGAGAAAGTCAAATAACTTTGATCGAACTGAAGATACTCTGTAATCAGCTTAAAGTTTCAATATATTTTCTTGTACCAAAACTAATTTTTATATCCCTAAGAAGAATTAAATTCAAAAAATTACATCCCCAACTTTTTGCCTTTGTCATCAAAAGTATTTTAGATAATAATTACTATATTACATTTTATATACAATATAATAATTTTCTGCTTCGGAAACTTGTTCCTTAACCAAACCACTTCAAAGAGCCTTGTGGCCATTTGCCCTGTCCCAACAGTTAGCACTCCCAGCGAACTGACATGCCTCAAGTTGTTGTAAGTAGGTCATTTAACATCAGAAAAAAAAAAAAAATTAATGATTTACTTTTGCAACTTTTGTGTATAGTTCTTACACTCGTTCTCAGTGTTCGAGTGCCAGTCACAGTCACAGGGCGAAGAACAGTCATCTAATAGCCTGGTAACAACAATAGTAGTTAGGGCAACGACATACAGCTATATACATTTGTATATACTATATACAATATATATGTACATAGTTATCCTGTACATAAGTAGTATGCCGAAAAAAAAGAGAATGGAACTCGCTGTAATGAGACTTGTCCATTTGTGGTAATTAATTTTAATGTTGAGCAGCGACAACGTTGCCAACTGTGTTGACCACAAAGCGATGTCAATGGACATTGGGCGTCGTCATTTGTGCGGGTCGTCAATGGTCAGCCAAACCAAAAAAAAAAAAAAAAAAAATAGAAGTAGGAAAAAATACATATATATGTATAGCGAAAAAAACAAAACTGAAAAACTGAGCAGCCGCAACGACAAATTGAAATTAGAAAATGGCAAACAGCCAACTTGGCAGCTGAAATTGGTAACTGTCTCGTTTCAGCCCTGGCTGCAGGATAAGTAAGGGGTGAAGGGGGCGGGGCTCCTAATTAGATCTGGCTGTGAACCAGCCCACCTGCACTGTGTAAAACAGTTAAAAAATATAAAAAATTTATTATATTTATATTATTGCAAAGAAAACAAATTTAATTCAAAATAAATATTGCCAAAAAAATAAACAAACATATATATAAAAAAAGAAATTGAAAAATAAGTTAATCATAAAACAACAAAAAAAAAAATCAAATAATTATATTGACACATTTTTTATTTGGTTACTGAATTGTTTTTATGATATATTTTTAAAAACGATGCTTTTATAAAAAAGGTAGAAGTAAAGTTTAAAAATCAAATGAATGAGCCAACAAATAATAAAAATTATAAGTTAATGTCCAAGCTTGACATTATTTATTATTATTAATTTCTTGCTAGTTTTTGCCAACTCATGTCAGCAAGATTTTTATCTCGGTATCAATTTGTCGAAGAGTGTGTGTTACACTTGATGTACTATATAGTATATATATACATACATATATAAAAAATGGTTGGCTTGCGTGCCGTCGGATTTCTTCCAGCGGCAAGCGAAGGACACGGAAAGCCTTTTGTGTTATAAATGTGCCAGGTCCGAGCAGAGCATTTTCCCTGCCTCGCTTGTTTTCTTTTTTTCATTTTTTTTCTTCTTTTTTTTTTTTTTTTTTTTGTGCGTTTTGTGTGCGCTTCAGTAGTATTTCTTCACCCATTTTTCGAGTGGATTTATTGTTACGTGTAGTAAATATTTTTCTTACCCATTGTCGTATTCCGTTTCGCTGCCTTCTTTGGGGGCGGCCTCCTCCTCCTTTGGCTGCTATTTCAATTTGACTTTGCGACCAAGGTTTTGCGTGTGCCGCCTTTTTTTTTTCTATTCGTTTCGTTTCTTTTGGTTTTCTAAGTATTTGTCTATCTGTCCCTAGTTCGCCCTCTGTCTGGGCCCGATATTTGTTTGTTTGTTTGTTTGGCTGTTTGTTCGCTAGGTTGTTTGTTAGGTTGTTTTCTTGTTGTGTTGAGGGCGTGTTAATGGCCTAGGCGTACTACGAGTGCTTGACAACTTTTGCGGTGAGTGTCTTCTGCTGGGGTACTCAAAAACGACCAAGAAGAAGACGACCAAGAAGAAGAAGAAGAAGAAGAAGACATTGCAGCCGATGCTGTGCTATTTGTTAAGATGATTAATGTTGAGTGGGGCAGCGGAGTAACCCCATTGGGGGTTAGTGGGCAACTGGAGAAATTGAAGAACATGATGAACCGTCTAGCATTAGGTGATTGAAATGCAACAGAATTGTTTTTTTAAAGGCAGAAACTCGGAAAAAGAAAAAGTTAAGCGCGGCTATTAGCAAAGGAAAAATACTGTAATTAGCTGGATGTTTTCTAATGAATGAAAATATTACTTTAAAAAAATGAGTACAAAGTGAATGGGTGAAGAAGAGGTAATAAATAAAAGAAAAAGCAAAAAAATAAAATAGAGACTAAATTATCCATTTATGAGTCATATAAAAATGACATAGAAGGTAAATGCGAATTTAAAAGGCAATTAAGGTTTATATAATTATAATTAATATATATTTTAATTTCTATATATTTATAAATATAATTAAAAATATTGCCTGTTTAAAAACGAATACATCAGCTGATTAAGAAACTCAATCTTAACAGTGCAATATATGAAAATCGCATAGAAGGGCGAAGGGCATCGAAACCGCAAGTTTAAATGACATAAATAAATATTTTTTTTAATTAGAGAACACTTTATTGATTCATAAATATTATAAATAATGCTTGATTTTCAAGTGCCTTTCATCAGTTCTTTTTTTTCGCTATTCAACGAGTCATTAATAAATTCAAATAGTCTACATGAAAACTTAATTTCACTCAGAGAAAAAAATAAAATACAGAAAGGGACCAAATTTCTCCTTGCCCTTTGGGTGGATTTTGGTTTGGTTTGGGCGCCTGTCGTTTTGCCGGTTGCCACTTGAAATGTTGGTCCTTTGGCCAAACGGCACGTACCAAATACAATAACAATTTCGTCGGTTTCCTTTCCATTTTTGCCTTTTTTTTATATTCTTTTGTATGCCACTTTCTCGCTCTCCCACACTACAATTTCATGTACTCGAATTTGTAACACTCTGTTGTAATCCATTCGTGGGGTCGTTTGGGCTAGGCGACGTTCTTGTCTGCCTATCTTCGTGTTGCCATCGACTCCAATTTTTTTTCTATTTTTGGGGGGGGGGGGGGGGGCTTCCTTAACTATCCTGTGAAATTCGTGCATTTTATTTCAATTTCATTTCGATTCCATTTTTGAGTTAATGACTGCAGGACATGCAAAGCAACACGACAGGCGCTGGTGTCCTTTTTTCTTACATTTCGTCTTTTTCGTTTTTAGCCCTTTTCTGTTAGTCCTGTTGTTGTTGTTGTTGTCAGTCAACGCTCCCGTTGCCAATTGATTACTCGCGCCTTTGGCTCGCTATCGATGATATTTATTGACAAAGTTTTTGGCATCAAATAAATATGCGCTGTTTTTTATATGTGCGCATATATATTCTTTTATTTTTTTTTTATATTTGTTCTCAACTAGATAAAGTTCATGTCGGGGTTATAGCCGTTTGTTTTGGCCACTAAATATCTGTAACATGCATGACTCATATGCAGCTGTATTTCAGTTTGTAGTCGTATTTATTTTACAGTCTTTAGTGTCACTTTTGGTTTTTTTAAGCACACTTTTCAACAAACATAAATGATAAGAAAAGGAAACGGACTCAAGATCTGTTGTGTTAGCTGATTTAGGTTAAGGCTGAATTGTTCTTAACTTTTAAGGAAGATATTAAAAGTCTTAAGCATTGAAGTATATTTTTAACTGTTTCCATTTCGAATAAACATATAAACTTTCGAAGAACTGAAGAATAATTGTGAAACATAAATTGGATAGCAAAATATGCTTTATTATTATTTGAAAACTTAAAGTTTGTTAGGCCTCCTTCTACGCATAGAAAAATGACTATAATCAAGTATCTTTGTGGCAGTAATCAAGTGTCTACCGTAAAGCCAAAAGAGCGATAAATAAAGTGCGTGCAAAAGTTATCTCGACATAAGCCTCCAGTCGAGGCTTTAAATGCAGCAACAGCTGTTCCAAGCTAACCTAACAAACTTTGTTGCACCATAAAACAACTGGGAACGGCAAAACAGGCTAAAGCCCGTACAAAAAGAATGAAACGAAACGAGTTACAATGCAAAGTTGGGGGTCAGACCAAATGTGGAAGCCGTACCAGTTGGGACCGATGAGGCGAAGCGACGTAGGTCGAGACGAGCTGCAAACCGGAAACAGTTAACAACGGCTTAGCCCTTGGCCACTTACGGCTGTTAAATGGCATTAGACGGGAACTGTGACTGTGACTGTGACTGTTACTCTGACTGCGACTGGGACTGGGAGGGAAAGGGAGGTTTGGTTTATGCGAGAGGTGCGAATTTTATTTTTGTAACGCTGCTTACGTCATTTGTTCCATTTGTGTGTGTGTGTGTGTGAATTTATATATATATATATTTTTAGTTGGGGATGCTCGGGCTAAACTGACATTTGACCTATGCTGCATGTGTGTTAAGTGCTGCCATCGAAAATTAATGACAAAGTAATGTCAGTCAAACGGATAGACAGGCCCAGACAGACTTAGAGACGGGCAGGCATACATATATATGTATATATGTATATGTATATGGACAAACGTATAACCATCAATTCAAGCCAAACCCAACGCCATTCCCCAAACTCCAACTTCAATCCCTAAACTCGTCTCTCCGCCAAAACTGGCCTTGCAACCCGACAGTCATCCATCCATCCATCCCTTGTCATGTCAGAAGGCTCCGGCTTGTCTCAGGCCTTATTGTTGCTACTGGCAACTGGCAACTCGCCTTGTAAAAGTTTAGCGCAGCATTTTCAATTGTTGTTGCTGCTGCTGCCGCTGTTGTCTCTACCTTTGTTTCAGTTTTGTCGTTGCCTCCACCACCCACCCCCCTTTGGGGTTGGCTCTACCTGAATAACCTTTTGCGCATACGGAAAATTTCGCTCATTGACGTTTTGTGCCGCCTGTCGCTTTGAATAAATAACTGACGTGACGCAACAGACACATTACCCAACTGAGAGAGAGAGAGAGAGAAAGAGAGAGAGGTCTACATATAGATACATTTACAATACTAAACAATCAACTGGCACTACGGCGCTTACCTGTGACAGTCTAATCGCCTGGTCGACTGTCTGACTGAGTGACTAACTGACTAACTGACTCTTCTTGGCAGCATCCTGAACCCCATACCTAGGTGTAATCCTTGGCTGCTCTGTTTGCCGACCTAACCCATCGCATCGCATTTATGCAAAAATTGCCTGCCTCAAGAACGACTGTCTATTCCTACCCGACGGTGACTCTCAAAATAGACTTGACTGACTGTCTCTTTCCAGCCTTGGCAACAGCATTGCACGGTGGAGCATTCGCATGCAAACAGCTTAAACGCAAATTTAATAATTCAAGCCAAAAAATTTGTATTTCAACTTCGCTATACGTTGATGTGAAACATCAGTCTAAATAGCTTAAACAGCTTATTTAAATACCAACATTTTACATTGGGTTGCTTCAGATCTGATGCCCTTTCAAGGCCTTGAGCATTTAACTTGGAAGAGTAAATCTTAAATCAATTTTATTAAATATAAATTCTTATTTAACTTTACTTTTGGGATACAAATATTTGAAAAAAAATATGTTACAAAATCTTAAATCAATTTTATTAAAGAAAAATTCTACAATACAAATATTTGAAAAAATATGTTCTTATTTATGGTGCAAAATAAACTTACTTATTGTTTACTTATTCAAGTAATTCCATAATTTAAATACTTGCTTACAATTCCATAAAATTGGCTTACTGTCAGTTAGCCTGTGCTTAAAGATTTATGGCCACATTTTATGGCACACACACAATATAATTTCTCATGGTCTTTCGTTTTACTTTTAACTTTGTTTAACATAAAGGAAAGACCATTAGGCATAACGTATTACCCATTACCCATTAACCGTTAGCATTAACCTTTCAGTCAAAGGTCTGAAACAAATTCATAATTTTCGCACCACTGTGCACATTAACTAACTACCTACAATGACTTCCTGTCATGATGACGCTGACTGTGGCCTGAGCACTCACGGCACACACACACACACACACCTGCACACACAGTCAGCTCGACATTTGACGTATGTTCGAGTATAAAAGCCACCCAACCACCCCATTTTTGTTGGAGAATGAGGCATGTGGTAGAAGATGAGGCAAAGTGAGTTATTGAAACTGCTTCAACTCATAAATAAATAATTACCGGATTCGCATAAAATGTGCTCGTCCAATGCTGTTTGCTAATGTTTTTTCCTCTTACAAGTCACTAGGCTCATAGATGCTCCTACAAAAACCCTCAACCCCAACCCCAACCCAACCCACCGGTGAAACACACGACTTCCTGTACACCTGCCTACGGCCCCGGCACAGTCTTTAGTTATTTGTTATTTGTTTTTCTAATGTTTGTGTTAGGGTCGTCAGGGTTGTGTTGTATGTACATACAAGCCAACATTTCCATTAAGGCGACCGAACGGAGATATGGGGACGAGAGGGGGGGACGGAGTGGGTTACGGCCCGGTACGGACCTCAAACACTTGAAACGTGGTAATAGATACTTAAATAGTAATTTAGTAGCTTTTGTAACCGCATGGATGGACATATGAGATTTTACGCCGATTTTGCCCGAATACCCTGTTAGTTAAAAAGTGTAATGTGTATAACTGCCAAAAGGTGGCAGCGGCAATCATATTTTATATATAGTGTAGGCATTTTTTTGTATTTATTGCTGACCTCAAAAGTTAATATATCAACTGTCAAATAATAAAATACTTACTGAAGCACAATCAGTCCTGTTATGAAGAATATATAAAAGTTAAAAAAAAAAAAATAATAATATTATACAATATAAGTTAACTATAAGTTGTTTACAGAGTATCTGTTAGTTAGGTACTCTCAGCTAGAAAACATTGACTTGTTTTTACAGCCTTTATTGCACTACACTTGCTTTATCGGACATTTCATCTTGTTGCCAGTTCGTACATCTCTCGCTTTAATGTGGTGTGTGAGTGTGTATGTGTGTGTGAGTGAGTGTGTGTGCGTGTGTACGTGTGTCAATGGGTTTTTACATATTCCCAGCTAAACTGCTATAAAATGGTTTTTTGTCTTAAGCTTAGACTCGTTGTGGGGCCTTGCATATAGCTGGGCATAGCCAGATCATGTTTCATGCAGTAGACAATTTATGTGGATTCCACTCCTCAGTCTCTGTGTGTGAGTGTAAGTGTGTGTGTGTGTGTGTGTGTGTGGACGTTGTCCATTTGCTTTTGCCTTGGCTGTGGTCCATTTGCCATTGATTTGCCTTTAAGATTAGCCTTTCATGTGTCGGCTGTTTATTGTTCGGTGCTCTGGTCAAGAGGATCGTAGCATCTGATGCTGGCATTGTTTGCCAGTGTGTGTGTGAGTGTGTGAGAGTGTGTGTGTGTGTTAGGCCTTGGCATCAACATGCTGTTAAGTCAGCTAGTGGCTAATCCATATTGGTCATTTGTAGCTGGCCTTTAGCTGGTTAACTGGCTAGAAAAGGATTTCACAACGATTGAGATTGTTAATAGCTGCTTAGATGGCCTATAAAAGCGATAAAATCGGCCAGGAATAGTTCGCTGATGAGTAAGCTTTTAATGTAAATTAGTCGGAATATGAAAATCTAAAAGGATATTCATTTATTTTTACCCTATCCTGTTTATTTTGCAGTAAGTCTTCAACAAAGGAGCTTTGCTTAGTCTAAAGAGCACATAAATACTTGGCTAACTGTCTGCTCTTGGGGTAGTCTATTTTAGTAAAACGCTTAACCCAGTTGAACCCCGATTACGTGTTGTTCGCAAAATAAAAAAAAAAAAACAAACAACGAGTGATGGAAAAAAAGGCGTGGGGCACGTGGCATACGACACGCCATTAAGCAGCAGCAGCAGCAGCAGCAGCAGCAGCTAGTCAGAAGACACGACATACGGCTTTGGTCCACGCCCCGCTAAACGCCCCATTCGTATGTCGTACTATATGGCATAACCCTTGACACGCCAGTCGAGATTGTTTTCAATGCCCGTGGGGTTAGACGTGACGCGTGCGTCCTAAGGTTAATGCGCCGTCGATATAAAAACCAGAGTCCCGGCCAAAAATGCAAATTGTTAACGTGACTAACGTGCCAGCCGCGTGCCGAGCCATCAAAATTTTATACAAATAAAACAAAAAAAAACGAGAGAAAAAAAAACGTCATTCTCCAAACTTGAAATGCCAATAAAACCAGGTGACATATTCGCATTGTTTGTTGCCCTAGGATTAGATTACATTTTCGGGGCTCAACATAAATATAGTCCTATTAAGGCAATAGAATATTTAAAAGGTTTTTTTCTTTTATAAATTTTAAGTGTAACCACTTTAATAGATATAAATGATGTATGTATTTATTGTTATATATAATAAGAATCACATATTTATTTTTTAATTTCAGACAAACGAAATATATAATATATATAAAATTAAATATACATATTTAAATCTATTAAATCACAGACAAACATAATTTATATTGTTGTAATTAAAATACATATTTATTGTTCTATTAAATTACAATCACAATCTTTATTTCTTTATTTTAGACGAGCTTCTGCCTGTTGCTTTCACACGCCGCTTGGGCAAAGAAATTGAATGCAAGTCAAGCGTTTGACGACACATGGAACACAGCATCCGACTTGGAAAATGAGCTGGAAGTGAGTACCAAAAATTGCTACTCCCCCCCTTCTCCCCTCCCCACCTTCCGAAAGCAAACATGCAAATGTGTGCCACTTCAATTAGGAAAGTTTAAACACACCCACACACAAATCCTAATTCCACTTCAATTGCAGCAACAGAAACGTGCAAAGGGCGGCAATGCTGGCCCAGGATCATCCGGCAGCTCCAGCTCCGGCTCCGGCTCCGGCTCCAGCTCGGGCTCCGGCTCGGGTTCGGGCACTGGCGGTCAGTGGTCATCATGGTCGGAGTGGTCGACATGTTCGCGCACCTGCGACGGCGGCATCATGCAGCAAATGCGTCGCTGCAGCGCTGCGGGCAGCTGTCGCGGCGAGAGCGCTCGCTATCGCATCTGCAACATGCAGCCGTGTCCGGAGCAGCAGGACTTCCGTGCCAACCAGTGCGCCGCCTACAACGATGTGCCCTACGACGGCACACTCTACAAATGGACGCCCCACTACGACTATGTTGAGCCGTGTGCCCTCACATGCAGGTGAGTCGTAAACGGGCACACTTCCTTTTTTTTTTTTTGGGGTGAGGGTCGGCTGCATACTAAAATAAAGTCCTGGCCAAATGCGCTTATGGCCAGCTGGCCATCTGGCGAGCTGCCTGTGCGAGGATGTGGATACTCACTCATTATTCATCATGGCTTCCGTTGGGCGCAGCTCGAGTGGTTGCCCATATTCTTCTGGTCCAGCGTGACAATAAAAAAGCAGTTTTCGCTCCTTTTTATGTCGTGATACCCTTTAGCCATAAATGGTTTAACGAGGCATATAAAACTGACGATAGTTTTTTCAGCAACTCCTTTTTTCGCCTTTATAAATAAAATATAAAGTTCAAATTAGTTTTGTTTATAATTTGTTAATATTATACTGCAACAAATTAACAGAGTATCTGCTTAGTTCAGCATTTTTAATTCAGCTTAGCCTTTTTTCTTTTGCCAGCTTCGTTTATATTTGCGGCTAAAATTAGTGGCAACCGTTTCGGTTTTTGTGGCTTTGGCGTTGTGGTTAATCCATTTTGGGTTAGATTTCATATTTCTTTTCGCCTCCTCCCAATTTACATACAAACACATTTACATGCGGGCCATATAAATCATTTGCTAAGCGTCAAAATTCTGCAATTTAGTTGCAAATGAAGCGGTTGGCCAAAAGGATTTCACCCGATACCAAAAACGCTAATAAAGCGGTTAAGGGCAATGGGAATAAAGCCAAAGAATTGGTGGTTGCTTGTTTGAAAAAATGACTGCAGTTATTTGTTAAAAGAAAAAGCTGGAAAAAAACACATTTAGATAACTACAATTAATACTATTTAAATACAAATTTTTAAACAATTTTTTGTTGAAAAACCTTTTCAATATTTTATTTGAGACACTTTTTTTGTGAGCTACTGCAAATATTATTTATAGGAATATATTACATTAAAGATTAATTTAATACAACTTTTTATCGCTTTAAAAAAATACCTTTGAAAGAATCTTCTCAATATTTTATTCAAGACATTTTTTTGGAAGCTACTGCAAATATTATTTATAGGAATATATTACATTTATTATTATTTGAATACAACTTTTTTCGCTTTAAAAAATTTCCTTTGGAAGAATCTTCTCAATATTTTATTCAAGACAGTTTCTCGGAAGCTTCAGCAAATATTATTCATATTCCAGAAAGTTAAGCAGACATCTCCAAGACATAACGATCTATCAAATTGTGATAGCCATATATTTTATGTAATTTTTTCTCTCTTGCTCCTTCTTCGATTGGCAACCGCACACATCACAGAGGACATCCGGCGCATCTTACGGAGGACATCTCGCCGGAATCGGCAGCCGCCAATGCCGATGAATCGGAGCACTACGACGAGCAAAGTGTCATTGTGCAGTTGTCGGCACGGGTCCAGGATGGAACACGCTGTCGATCCGGCAGCCTGGATATGTGCATACAGGGCAAATGTCAGGTGAGTTCTACAACCACTCTAGACTATCGATATAATCAGAAAATACGATATGCAAGTGTGTGTGTGAGTGTGTGTGTGTGAGGCTTGTTAGCTTCCTTCCTGCCGGTTTGCGTGTGTGTGTGTGTGTGTGTGTGTGTGTTTGGGGGCTCCAAAACTAAAAGATGATAAATTACGTCAATGTTGTCAGTGCAGGCTTGAAGCACGCAGGCACAGGTAGGCGTGGCCCAGGTAGGCGTGGTCGTGTTCTTGGGCACGACAAAAACAAAAGGCTATGCAGCTGCCAGCGTATAATATATACTTACGTATGCATATATATGCAGATTGCATAACGCCAGCGCCTTTGTATCATTATGAACGTGAGCATAAATAAATCATAATGTTAAGGGCAGCATAAAGGGAAAGGGAGAGGAAGGGGGAGTTAGTAGCGTGTAGTGGGCTTTTGAAGCCACTGTCGCCGCCTACTCCACTCAAAGGCCAACTATTGAAATGCCAATAAAGCGTGCTGCTAGCGCTTGGCTGCCAGCCTGCCTGGTTGCCACTTCACGGAACTCAGCCGTCAGCGTAGCAATGAAACGCGCGCTACAAAGTATGCTATGAAATTCTGAAATGAGCCCAACGGGCTGCTCGAGAAGTTACGCAAATGCTTTTATTTGTGTGTATTATAAATAAAGTAAGTAATATAATAAAGTATTTGTGTTTATTACAAATAAAGTAAGAAATTAAATCATAGAAAAAACATAGTATATACATGATCGTTAAAGGATTAAAGGCGATCTTAATAAAAATATCTGAGAAGAAGGCAAGACCTCATAAAGTCCAGTCCGAATTAATGAAAGCTGGTAGTCGCTCTCTAAAAATATTCTCTCCCAGCCTCAAGACCTTCTTGAACCCCTATAATGTCATCAAAATCACCCTTAATCATTCCCGTCAATAAACGAATTCGCTATTTATATTTTTTTTTTAACGAGAGTTTATATGTATTATATTTTGTTTAATGTTAAAACTACTTTTTCTTATATTTATTTCTTATTTGTTTAAGTTGCCCCCGTAGGTAACAGCAATCTCATCATTTGTTAAAAATATCTTTCTTATTTTGATAAATAATACAAAAATCATATAGCAATTTCATTATTGGTCAATACAAAGTTTTTTCAAGCACTTTAAATAAATATTTTCTACAAGCATTCAAAATTAGTAGTTGCCTACAAACTTATCGAGCTGCCCTCGCTGTCTAAAGAGTACAAGCAATGTCGCCACAGTTTGGCAGGCTTACAACTACAATAATGTCAAACGAAGTTGGCGACAGCAGCAAAAAAAAAAAGCACAACACTAACAAAAACTGTAACAACAATAACAACAAGAACAACATGTAAACGTGGGCGCATTAAAACTGGCAACGGCTGTGGCCAAAAACCCCGCCCACTGCCCCCGCCCACCGCCCCTCTCTATTTCTCCTACTTACTCGCTGGCTTTCTCTAGCTTCCCGTGGTTTGTTTGAGTTTCAGTTCAATTTGTTTCGAGTGTGCAGTGTGTGTGTGTGTTCGAGTGTGTGTGTGTGTGTGCTGGTGTTGCGCCTTATCCGACTTTTCGCCTAGTTTCGCGCTCTGCCGCTGCCTTTGTAATGCCGCCAAATCGTCACCCCAATTTGTTGTAATAAACGCCAATATGTCATGTGGTTTCCACTGTGTTTTATTTGTCCGCCTGCCCCCCGCCGCCAGCATTTAGGCATAGACATGGATGCTGCTAAAGCAGCTGCCAAGTTACACACATGTATACACATATACACATATACATATATGTTTCTATTAATGTCTGTATCAGTATCTGTTGCAAATAAATCAAATAGCAAGTTGCCAGTTTTGTGGGTTTTAATGCGGCCCGCGGGCTTATTTCTCGCCAGCGCTGTTTGTCTTGCGGTTTAGACCTAAAATCAAAAAAACACAAACAAAAACAACAACAACAACAACACTGCAAAGGGAACCACAACACATTTTTGGAGAGATCTTGACATGGGTTCGGATCAAATACATACACTGGATTACTTTTCAAATTGCCATCTGTCATTTGCTTGTTGTGGGAATTCCAGCAATCAGCCGCTGGGTTTTCTATTTAATACTAAAACAGTGAAAACTCAAAACAAGCTGTCAAAACAGAAAATTTTAGTTAATATTTAAGTTGAGTGTTAAAAAAAATTTAGTGAATTTAAAAAAGTTAACTATAAATATTTGTTAATTTAATGAAATTAATTATGTTGTTGTGGTTTAATATTTGGAATTCTTTACAATTATTTACTCTTATTTAAAACTGATATCAAAATATAAATCAACCATAAAAAAGAATAGATGAAAGTATATATTATTAATATAAAATTTGCTCCAAAAGCTCGTTGATAATAAATTTATGCCTTAGCCATTTCATATATTATGTGTTAGTTAAACAAAATGGCCGTCTTTTAAGTACGTTAACTGTTGCCACATGTCAAACAACATGCCTTCGATTCAATTCATTAAATAACATTCGTTTTGGCAATGAGTTCAATACGAAGAGCACAAAACTGTGGCAAGCGCCAAGAGGCACCAGCTGCATATCTTTCATATATACATAAGCACACACACACACACACACGCTCGCACACACACTCGTGCTTATGCTGACATACTCATGGCAATATCATAAGTAGATGCGAGTGGTTTGAGTAGTTGTATTGGTTCTGCGCCCTGCGCCTGGGCTTATGCAACGAATTCCCATTGATTTCCATATTTTATTTATTACTGTTGCCTGTACACGTCTGTGTTTGTGTGTGTGAGTGTGTGCTTGTGTGTATAGGTGTGTGCTTGTTTGCCAATAGGTTACGATACGATACCGCTAACAGTTGATTTACACTTATTTACGTAGAGTTTTTTTTCATATTTGTTTTCTACCGTTTTATATACTCTAAGGGAAGAGTATGTTAACTTTGTGATGAAAGGTGTTTAGACTTGATGAAAGAAACATGTTTTATTATTATTGTTTATTATTTAAGCAGGTTTTCTGCTACCTATTAAAATACCTTTATTAAGGGGAAAACAAAAATATTTATTACTTAATAATTATTTATTTTATTTCCACTTTATTATATGTTTTTACAAACGATACTTTTGATCTGATAACTTTACTTTAATTTATATATTATTTCCTCTATAAACATATTTAATTATTATAAGCCAAAGAAAACAATTATTCAGAGAGAAAGTTCTTTTATTTTTATTGTCTCTTGTCGTGTTCTCTCGCTAAGATATGAGTACAATTGTTAGGGTATTATATGCTTCGACAGCCCCGACAGGACTAGTTCTCTGCTTATCTGTGACTGCTCGATACTGTCTCTAAATGTTCAATTTTTTTTGCTTCTCTTTTCAGCGCGTTGGCTGCGATTTGAAAATAGGCTCAACGAAGAAAATCGACGGCTGCGGGGTTTGCGGGGGCGATGGCAACTCCTGTTCGCAACCGCTCTATTACTGGGAGATGGCACCGATGTCGCAATGCTCCGTCACCTGCGGCGGCGGTAAGTCCTTAGTCCTTAGTCCTTAGTCGTTAGTCCTTATGCATGTACTTATGTAGTTGTGTGACGAGCTGGTTCGAGAACTCGGCTAGTCCCTAGTGTAAATAAACAAGTGGAATATGTCAAGAACATTGCCGCAGGCATTGGCGTGCTTTGCTGCCGTTTGTAATCTTTTCCCTTACGCGAAAAATGCTGTCAAATTTTTTATACCTCCCTCCACCCACTCCACGGAGAGGACAAATGTGTGTCTGTGTGTGTGTGCGTGTGTTTTTGTTTGTGTATTTTTGTTGCAAGCAGCTATTTGTCGTGCTCATTTATTTTCATTGAATTGGAATTTGTTTCGATTGAATGTTTGCATGGTAATCGAGTGGCAGTTGTGCCTGCCGTGTGGCTGTTGAAAACTGTGCACCAAATTTCCTGGCTAAATGCTTAAAGTTACGTTCCCGTTTATACCCTATTAAAAGTGGCTAAAATCTATAGGGTATAACTATATAAAATAAGCTAATAAAATAAGCTCTACGTTAATCGCAGGCTTAACCAAAGTAGGAGTCTTTTAATATTTAATTATATTAATGATATGATTATATATTTAATATTTTATATTAGTTAGTTACAGAGTATTTGCTAGTCAAGCATATTTTATTTAAAAATTCTTTCAGCTAGAGCTGCCCTACTAGACTACTTACTTACTTATATATATGATTAATAGTCCCGTCGAAATAATATATTTGCAACTAAAGTTTGTCGATTAGCCAACTCTCTTTCGGCGATCCAACTTTGTTGTTAGTCAGAGCCTAAGGTTAACTTCCTTACCTTTTCTACCTTTTGTTGAGGGTTCATAAATTGGTTTTGCATGCAGCAACAACAACAACAACAACAACAACAACAAAAGCAGCAGCAGCAACTGAAAACCGATGCGAGAAGTTTTCGGATTCAGTTCAGAAAGTTCACAAGTGTGTGTGCGTAACATGATGTAATATAAGTTAGTGTTATACTGAACGGCAGTTACCTGTTTGAGCTGCCAGTTCATTAGGTTCAAGAACTCAACAGAACAACAATAATTGTTTGCGTTGCGTAAGTTTAATTAGAATACGTTGAAATTGTTCAGACATTTAATGCCAATTTGCCATGTTGTTTTTTCAACCCAAGTTTAATAATTTAATTAAATCAGCCACTGTGCAGGACATGCCAGTAAAAACAAGAAGCATATTTTTAATATGCTGTGCTATATTTTTAACATATTTTCGTGCACATTTATTAACTTCACGCGCAAAAAAAAACAGCATGCAATGTGAATGGATTAATTAAAGCTATGCTGAGAAGTGACTAACCGCAGTCACTAATTGAATTAAAAGTAAAGTTAGATAGTTTTTAATTATAAATAGGAACTAAGAAATTCCCTTTGTTTAAGCAGATAATTAAATGAAGAAGTTACTCTATGAAGTTTATATGCGAAAATTATTAAAATAATTAAATCATTTCTGATCTCGAATTTACACACTTCTATAAATCCTTCCCTTTGTCACTTCTTTTAAACACCCCTTTAAAATCCACATTCTACAGGGTATTTGCAACAGGAAACGGTTAACAAATTGCCACCTAAACAAAATATGAATTGTAATTAATCTTGGTGGCAAAATCGATTCAAACTGAATTTTGAATTGACAAACTTTCGGACACGCAAAAGCTGCTCCCGACGATGACGTTGACATTACCGTTAAACCAAAACAAATATTGCCAATGGCCCCGCCCGTAAATTGTCTCTCGAACAAACTTACAAATTGTGTGTTACACATTTTTTTTTTGTTTTGTTTTTGTTTTGTGGTCTTATGAATTTTTAATCAAGTTTTTCGGCCATTAGGCCGTCAAAAGTGCTGAACGGAAATAATCGGTTTGCCGCTTGATAAATGTCTGCCTCAAGCGGGGGGCGATTGTAGGGAACAACAACAACAACAACAAAAACAACTTGGGCGGACTGTCGGGACTTGTTAATTTCCGACAATACAACGGCGCCGGGCAAACGCCAGTTTACTTAGTCATTATCGTCGATGTCCGTCGTCTACGGCAAATGGCAAAATCAATTTGTTTTTCAATTTTAATTGCAATATCGTTTAGCTACCTTCAAGTAGGTGTTGCCCCCAAACCCACCCACAATTCCTGTTCGCTGCCTTAATTACATTTCAGCGTCTGTCCGCCTCACATGTCACTTAAATGTCAAGTGCAGTCGCTGCTCTATTCACAGGGGGCACCCAAATTAACGTCCCAACGTTACCAGTTCACTAACTACACGCATGTAGCATGACGTTGAGCATGATCGACTGGCACATACCCAGCAAACTATGTTTCTTTGTTTATATTAGTGTACATTTATACAATTAATATACCCTACTAACTGCAGCATTTGCAGGGTATTAAAACTATTGTCGTTTGTCCACTTCACATGTTTTCTGCTGGTCGCCAGTTGTTAGTTGTCATTTATTTTACTCACTTATCGACGTCACCGACATCGCACACACACACAAACACAAACACACACACGCATAATTGCATACATTTCAGGTAATCAATTATGCCGAATTATACATATTTGGTGTGCCCTGTAGCTGCGACTACGTGACTCAGTTCAAATTGATATCCAAGCTATTTGATATTCTTTTTCCAAATTGGGGCCACTTAATGATCGTTTATCTGTCTATATATATATACATGTATATAGGTTAAGTTTGTATCTAGCTGTGAGCTTAAATAACTAACTATATAAAGCATATCCAAAGTTTCTTACTTGCCCTTTAATCTGATATTTAATATTTGCTCTCAGTCTCTGTAAAATATTTAATAAATATTTTTTTATATATACTTACTTGTAGCTATTTAATCTTCATCAAATTGAAGACAATTTTTTCTTTGTCCAGCTATGTTTTATAAATAAAATTTACGTTGCCAAGACACTGCAACTAGAAGTTTTCATGTTAATAAAAATGTCAGTTGACTTACGGCACCTGCTAAATGTGTTGAGTCTCTGAGAGAAGTCAGCAGTAAACATTAACTTTGCCGCTGCGCTATAAATTATCATCAATATTAATGACAGGAAGGATCCACTCAGCTGCTGCTGCTGCACAGCACTGTAGCTTAATACGGACAACATGCTGGGTGCAGTGAGCTTTATAAATCCACTCATCGAAATCCCCCCCGTGAAGCTGCCCCCGCTTCCAACATGCCCCTTTTAGCGACATGCTGAGCCAAAAGCTATGCAACACATGCCATAGACAGTGCCTTACACTATCTCCTACTCCCTCCCTTACTCTCCCACTCTCTCTCTCTCTCTAGATGATTCTCATGAAGTCGACTTTTTGCGTTACAACAATTGACATAAATGCCAAGAGAGGATATTACCAATTGCCTTAAGCCAATTGTGTCATGAATACGCAGCAGCAGCAGCAGCAGCAACGATGATGTTAGACGGTGGGGCAAACAGGGTCTCAGTCTAACGCTCAGTCTAAAGCTAAAGCTAAAGCTAAGGATAGGTATAGGGATAAGGATAACGATGACGTTGCCTGTGCGCCACACAATGAAGCTTATAAACGAAATTCAATAGCTGCAAAATCGGCGTACCCATCTGTGCTCCGGGCCAGCGACTATTTACAATCGAATGCGGAGACCGGCTCCCAACTATTTCTCAAACTGACAGATCGTTATGGCATTATGCATTGTGCGACTATTTCTGCTGAGGCACCTCTCTCACTCCCCCTCTTTCCCACCCTCTCCCTCTCTCCTGGCCATTCTGCCTGGTGCAGCCTCTTTGGCTGGCGCCGTGTTTGCTCTGCCAATTTCCGGTCGTGCTTTTTTTGGGCGTCTACAACAAGAACAGAGCAGCAGAATTCGACTACGCCCAAACCATTCCAGCTGGCATTTGGCTTAGCCGAAAATTCACATCTGCTTGTCAATGTTTAACCCATTGAGAACCATAGAATATTTCAAGGAAATGCGATTAGTTCGATTTGCAAGTTTTTTACTTAAAAAATATAAAAAAAATGCTAATTTGCATTTTTATTGAATTAGCTTTATATAAGATAAATTGGTTTTATTTTTGAATTTTTACATTTTACATGTACAAAATACATATTAAATAGCTTTATAAAGGTAAATAAATTTTTGACGAATTTTTACTTTTAAATAAGAAAATAAATAAAACATATTAAATAGCTTTATAAAGGTAATTAAATTTTTACGAATTTTTACTTTTAAATAAGAAAATAAATAAGACATATTAAATAGTTTTATTGAAATTATTCCATTAAAAGATTTTCTATAGATTTTCTCTAGAACTTCAGTTTTATTTAAATATTTTTTAAATATTTAAAATTAAATTAATGTTAACAACTCTAAATTAAAAATCCCTTTAAGCGAATACTTAATCAAAAAAAATAAATATTTACACATAGTGAATGTTAAGTATTATATTTATTTAGGTAAACAAATATCAATGAATTTCACAGCCATTTTATTAACAATTTAAAAAGCTTATTTTGAAATTTATTTCCATAAAATATTTATAAACACTTCTTGTGGCAACATTTGCCAGCAATATTGCAAGTGGGTTAAGACTGCCATTGTTTGGGGTGGTGCATAAGACCGAACCCACCCAAACGTGCTGCCGCCGTGTCCGTGACTGTCTTAAGTGCCTAAGTGACATTAAAGTTGCACAGCAAAGGCAAAGAAATGGAAAACGAAGAATATACTCGTATCCACCCAAAGCATTGAAAACCGTTTCAGACTTTTTATTGATTTTAAAATGCAGCAAATGTTCGTTTGCCATTTCCAATATTTTTTTTCTTCTGCTTCTTTCTTTCCATTTAGCGTTTGCCCAACGTTTGCCAGTACTTATGTCGTTTTCTCTGTTTTCATTTACGCTTTAGGTTACAAAATGTCTCGTCCTATATGCAGGAATCGGCTAACCAATGCCGATGTCGATGTGACGCTCTGCAGCGCCGCTAATCGCCCGGAGTCATCGGTGGTGCCATGTAATACACACAGCTGTCCGCCGCGGTAAGTACAGACAGCTCTGACAGTTGCCCAAACTCCCTGCGGCAAGCCACCCCCAACTTCCCAATCCCCCCAACCCCCCACCAAACAATCCCATCCCCAATCCAAATAGCTTCAGTCCACCTGCCCGGCTATCAATTTAAATGGCGTCGGTTATCGTGCGCACGTTTTGATTGCCTACCTTGGCTCTATTATCGCCCGAGCTTCTTTGGCTTGTAAGCGACACAGCCTCTGGTAAATATTCCCGTTGTCCGCCTTTTGGCTGCCACTCTTATTTATCGTTTTGTGACATTTTCCAAAACCGAACCAAAAGTTTACGCCAATTTTGCGAGTGTTTCGCGGCCAGCGCCTCAAATTCTAATCTCCGTTCGGTGCGGTTGTCCATTGTTGCCATTGTTACCGATACCCCTTAAAAACAGAGGCTGATCTCGAAGGGTATAAGTGAACAAGTTTTTCCAACGAAGTTTGAATCTTTCCCACAAACTAATTTAATAGTGATCAACTTTCCCACATCTCCTTAAATCCTATTTACATTCACAATATATTTTTAAGTTTTTTTTTTTACAAATACAGGGCATCCTTTAGTTCTATCATTTTTAGCATCTTTGCTTTTTGTTCGTTCCGTCTATTTATTGCTGTTCGCGGCTTTGGGCCGCCGTCGCGTCGGTTGGGACATCAATTATTGGCCGTGATTTTGGCTGTCTTGAGGTTTCAGTTTTGGCAACGCTTACTGCAACATTGGGGACTTGCTAATAGCTGGTTTCGTGTTGCGCCCGTCTGCCAGCTGATATCCGAAGGGCCATTGTGTTTGCCACTGAGACTTCTGATAGTTGTTAGCCAAGCAAAGAACCAGAATTGCAATTGAGTTGTATCGCAGAGACGTGAATTTGGCAGGGAAGTTAGAAGGGGAAAGGATTTAAGGTACAGACAAGGTTTTGTGTACTGAGTAAGCAGAGCATTTAATATCTATAGAGGAGAACTTACATTGTTTACATTACAATTGTAATCGATTTTTTTTTAGTTTAAAATATTGCAAAGTAGTAAAATTATTGCTAAAACAAAATGAGTTTTAAGTTAATTATTTTTGCCTTTTTGATAAGTCCAGGTTTTAGCTACAAGCTTAGCTGAGACAATGTATAAGGGTTAGGGGTATTATATATAGTTATATATGTAATATACAATCTATTAGCAATATATAATCTATTCGACAAATGATCATCTTCAGGAAGTTGTCTTCATTTGCGGACAGCTCAATCTTTGTTCGAGACTTCCTTTAGCATTTAACTGACCGCAAAGTGATTCATCCAACCAAATAATTCCTCTGCATTAAACGCCATGCACTTTGGTGTCCAACACCATTTCAAAGAAGGCGTGGCTTTCTTTTTCCCCTCTCCCTTTCCCTTTCATTTTCCCTATCTTTTTTGCATTTTTTTTGCCGCAGAGGCGGTCAACAGGCAACTTGTTTTTGAAACAATTTAGCTGAACTAATTCAGCAAAACGCCCGCGCAATTGGCCTCTATGCATATATACATATATATGTATATAACTGTATATATATATATAGAAAGCAGTTAGTTAGATACTCTAACCACTTGTCCGCCTCTTCCGCAGTTGGATAACCGACGATTGGAGCACTTGCAGTCGCCTCTGCGGGCACGGCTATCGCGAACGGATGGTTGTCTGTGCCGAGGAGACCAACGGCATTAAAACAAGGGTAAGTGAGGGCCAGTCCGACGTCCGACTGAGCTGGCTACTTTGGCCAAAAATGGTTCAACGAAAGTGGCTATTACCAAAGTGCCGCCCACTTTTAAACGTTGCTAATTTTGCATATAAAGTGGCAACTCAACAGACACAACTACACACAAACACACACACAGACACACACATATTATTAGCATGTTTTCTCACACTCTCTTTTATTTTTTTTTTATTTTTATGTGTGTCTGTTCTTCATTTTTGTGGCCCGTTTTGGTAACAGGTTGCAGATATTATGTGCCGCACTCCAAAGCCGCCAACACAGGAGACCTGCATTATCGAGGAGTGCCCGCACTGGGAGGTGGAGGACTGGACCGGTGTAAGTACTAAAACAAAAACAAAAACATTAACAACAACAACAACTCGTGTAATAATCATGCACTTTTTGCCGGCAAACTCAGACATAGTTGAAGAGGTTGAGGCAGACGGAGACGGAGACGGAGACGGAGACGTTGACGAGAGGCCATGTCTGGCCACACTGTATACTTAGCTAAATGTGTAGACGGCTACTTGTTTCTCATGAATACCCTAACATTCTGTAGGTTTCTTAGCTAGTTTTGAACTTGTGCCATGCAAAAAAAAAAAAAGTTGCCTAAAGTATAATATTGTTATAAGTAATAATATATATAATATTGTAATATATTATTATTATTGAATATAACCCACTTAAAAGAAGCTTAGATTTGGAATTATGCCTACGCAAATTAATTTTGTGGTAGTCAAAAATTTTAGCTGATATCATTTTAATGCTTGACTTCCATACATATTTATTTATTTATTTATTTAATAAAATAAATTGACTAACCGAGTGTCAACTCAAGTAATTAAAATGCTAACAGCATAAATTTTATCTTATGCTAAAGGCCTAAAAAACAGTCAAAACATTTCAAATAATATCATTTACTAGATGAATATTATTCGGTCTATCCTTTAAGAAATTGCATTGTTTGCAGAACAGCTAAATTTTTCATTGGAACACTGTAATTAAAAAAAAAGAAGTAAATAATTAAAAAGAGAAGTCATATAAACTTAACTAAATGCTAGCAATTAAATTAGTTTAAACTTTCTATGACAAGTCACATTTCGAACATATTTAACACGACTTTAGCAACTTTTTGTTTTTGAATAGTTGCTGATACATTTAAAGTGTATTTAAGTTTCGGCGTGTTAGTTTTACGGTTTTGCCTTGTGGTGTTCTTTGCAATTTACTTTGCTTGCTGGCTCGTAATAAGCCGCTAGACTCGACTCAGACCGAAGCCTCTTCCCGGTTATAGCCATACAACTTAATCAACTTGGCGGCCGTTGTTGCTGCTTAAGTTTGTCTGGCCGCAAGTAACGTGTACCTTATACTCACCCACCCACCCAACCACCCCCTTCTCTAATGTCTGGCTGTTCGTCTCTTACCCTAACATTTCCGCCTTATCGAGTTCACTTGGCTGCTGTTCATTTAAAGTGCAAGTTTATTAATGTGCGACTCGATTTCTAAATGTGTCTTCAGTTTTGGGGGCTGTTCTTAAGAGGTTTGCCCGGGGTGTCAAGTTTATGTGTTAGTTAATTGAATTGTCTTGAGTTTGGATTTTATTTATTTGGTTCTAGCTGGTTGTGGCTTTAAATTGTTTCAGTTTGTTTAACTGGCCATATGGAATAGTTAGGTCTCGCTTCCTGCCAAAAATCTTACACTTGAAGTTCAGCAAAGTCACTTTTATAGCTTTTAATACAAAGTGGATTACAATGTTTGCAAATAATGAGCTCAACTCCAGCCTATTAAGAACTTTATGAACTAAAAAACAAGAAAGGGGGCGATACAATTACAAAAAAAAAAAAAAAATGAAAATGAAACTTTGCCAAACATTTTAACGGCCTGCATGTTAATGGCAGGCACTGAGAGAATTCTGCAGAGCAAATTAAATATGAGAGTAGAGTTATCTGCTGAATAATAAATACCCTGGCAGATATTTTCCACGGTGGGATAAATTGGCGTTTGCTGGCAGAATAATATATATTTATTTATTAATGTAAAATATTTGTGACAGATTCTTAGGGAATAAGGCTCTCATTAGTATAGAAATTATTGGATGAAATATATAAATTATATTGTTAATGCCGCTCAATTATTTATATGTATATTCTATATAGCCTTTCAATTGCCCTACAAATTTTGTTGCCACCTTAAATACCCTGCAGGATACAAAGAAAAAAACATTGAAACAACCATACCCAAGAGTCTATTAAAAAGCACATTTAATATTTTTGCACATTAATAAAATAAGTACGCAACATACGCATGCAAATGCAGACACACACACACATACACATTTACATACACACATGCCACAAAAATTAAGCGCCATTAAAATGAGCAGAAAAGTGGCGAAAGTGGTGAACTTGGTTGGGTTAAAGGGACTAAGGGGAAGGAGGGGAGGGGGGTAGCTACGCATTAAATGCATAAAAGCAATATAAAGATAAACAATGGGGGGTAAGCCACTTCAAAAAGGGACGTTACGCATACGCCGCGTGTAACCGCCAACTGACAAAACGCAAACAATATGCAAAAATTTGCATTTGTATGCGTGAGCGCGTGCACGTGCTGAGCTCGAAAGGGGAAGGGGGCAGGAGGGAGAGGGCCTGTCCCCATGTCCCGCTGCTCGTTCCTTTGACTCTCGTTTTTTGTTTTTTTTTTTTTGTTTTTAAGCAGCGACCACTTTCACTCTGCACTCTCCACTTTCCACACTCTCCTCTCTCTTTACGGTCTTCACTTTTCACGACAGCACTTCGTCAACTCGGGCACCGTCATCTTTAGCGCAAACAAACAAATGAATTTTTATTGCGCCGCCGTCAGTGAAACATATTGCAATAATTTATAATGCTTATGCTTTTTACATCTCCTCTTACCAGTGCTCGGTTTCGTGTGGACAGGGCATTCAAATGCGCGGCGTCGAATGTAAATCGACAGATGGCAGCCTGAGTGCCAAATGTGATCCGCTCACCAAACCGGGCAGCATGCAGCAATGCTCGACGGGCATCCATTGCGACAATGGCTCCAACAAAAGCGGCGGCACAATCATTGTCGGCAGCAGTCGCGCCCAGAACGAGGTAAAATTCCGCTTGGCTGCCATTTTACATTTTGGGGGTGCTGAGCCTAAAGTCTGGCGATAATCTCCATTTACAGCGCTCGGAACGTCGTTTGGACAGCTCGGATCTGGATGACGACGACGATGACGATGATGCCGATGAGGAAGTTGAGGACATGGATGATATCGAATCCGGCCAGGACACCGATGATGGCGAAGGCTTGTCATATGCCGATCAGCCCCTACGCTATGCACATCACACACAAAGCCGCCTGCATCATGAAACGCCCGAGGAGCCACGCACAATGCGTCTAATGAGTGGCAGCTCCACCAAGAACCACAATAGCGCCAGGTCATCGGGTGGTGCAAGTGGTGGCACCGATGTGCCCTCTCTAGATCCAAGGTAAGTTGCAACAAAAAGCAGAATTGGTTTTTTAAAATAAAGTTAGAAAACTAATTTGAATAAGATTTAACTTATTTTTTTTATATATATTTTTAGTTGCTAGTTTAACAAATTTAAAGCGCTTAAAATTAGATTTAAAGTGAAAAACAAATAGAGTTCATATAGAATCAAATTTCCTTAAACTTAACGCTACACAGTTTTAAGACACGCTCTTGTTAACCTGGCCAAGGCGTTGCCTTGCACATGTGTCTGGCTGTCTAAGTGGTTAACAACAATCCGTCATAGCTCAGACCCAGACACAGACGTAGACCTCCGCTCACTTGACATATTTGAACTGTAGCCCAAGTACGAGTGCTCTAGCCTATTTCGCTTCTTGCTATTACAACTTCCTTTCGAGTTTTGCTTTAGAGCACTTGGCTTACAAGAACTTACAAGGCAGTCAACACACGTACACACATTAGTCAGATGTGTGTGTGTGTGTGTTGTGTCTCATAATGTCCTTGAGCCGTGTCGACACCTAAAATTAAGGCTATCGACAACGACATCATCATCATCATCAACAACATCATGAAACTGCTCGAGTTGCTTGTAAGTACAGTAAAGTACGCCTAATGACAATTAAAGTGCTGCCTCTGTTGATGTTTATTGGAAAGCGATAAAGTAGCCGCGATAAGCTATCCAATCGAGCGTAAAGAAGAAAGGGGGGGAGTGTATAGAGGGGGAGGGGAGGGGGGAAAGTAGTGCATATAAACCAACACTTTAATTAGGCGTCGATATTGTGTGAGTGGGGAACATCTAATGAAATCGTTTGGAGCTAGCTAAATCAAATGCTTTTAACTGTTAATTGGTATGTGGGGAATACTCGTATACCAAATAATAAATTACAGTGCTCCGCTTGGGCCGCGCTCGTCCTTGTTATGCCGTAACACAGGATATTATAGACTAGCCATGCAATTTGTGAGCATAATTAAGATTTTCTTGAATTTGAGATATTGAACAAAATTCTTCGAGTTATTAAAACCATTTTGATGGTTCAAATATTACTTTTCTTTTTTTATTGGCTCACAGTTAATCTTAGCTAAGATCATATTTAAGTGTATTCATTTCTCTCTCTACCAAAGTTTAACTAATTATTCTTGTAATTTATGGCTGTGTATTCAAGAAAATTAGTCAGTGTCAACAACAACTTGATAGCAACTTGATAGCTGCCAGTGTTGGGAGGCGTTACGAGTAGTCAAGTACTCAATCGACAGTTGTACATTTCCGGTACTATTATTTGGGAATTTTCCCAAAATGCTTTTGGCTGACATATTTATGCTTAAGTAGGAAATGACTTGGCTTAATTGTCGCCAGATCAGCAAAGTGTAATCAATATGTTTTATTCAGGAAATGTATGAAATTGTCTGTAATAGGGGAAGTAGAAGAAAATATTATACAACGTAAGAGAAAGTACATTGAACTTTACTAATTAGCAATATTTAATATAACTATTACAATTACCAACTAGTTTCTTATAATCCTAGTTTAATCTTAGTAGCATATTTTATATAATCCATTGTAAGTTGAGTATATAACTAAATACTATCTATAGGAAAAATTCACGGCCCTCTCAATCTCTCGTGCATTGACCCAAGTTACAGATACGAATTCTGCTCGCACATTTCTCAACGGGCTAATGGAGCGATGCTTAAAAAAACAAACTGCCGCTTTTTATATTTCGCTGAGAGGGCAATTCAACTTATATATATATATATATATATACTATAGATAGTATCAACTGTTTGGTCTGGGCACTAAACTGAAACTATTGGCGGCCTGTCGCCTGACGCCTGCCGCCATAAAGTCGCGTCTTGATGCCGCCGAAAAACCTTGGCCTCTGCGTGTTTGCGGCACAAGGCGCAAGGAGATGCGCTGGCGACGCGCCAGCCAAACAAACAAACACAAAATACATACAACAACAACAACAACACAACAAAAATACACACAAAAAAAAGAAGCGGAACAGTGCAAACAAAAGTTTCAAACGGTTTTTTTCGGGTTTTGGCACTTGGCCTACGCGGCGTATGAGCAACTGGGCGCCGGTTATGAAATCAGCGAAGCGACCTACTTAGAAAAGGACCCTTCGCAGGTCCTGCAGATGCTGTAACATTGGCGCCACTTTAATGCGCACGATGTGATGGCCGCCGCTGGCATTGGCGGTGACAGCGACTACAATTTGACTACAAATCAATAAGTGCCGAACAGGGGGCAGAGGACAGGGGCAGAGGACACAGGACACGGGACACGAGGACACACTTGTGTGTGAGTCGGTCAGAAAACTATGCGCTATGTCAAGCGCTTCTATTGACTGTCAATGCGGTCATAAAAACCACTCCGACCAGCAAACAATGCCCAACAATAATAGCTGTAAAATAAGTCACCAGATGGTTGGCTAAAAGAGCACGACTAGCAAATATCCTAGCTAAATTTGCATATGTTATATGCTAAAGTAATTTTTTGATAGACTTAAACATACCCTAGTTAAGTTTGCATACGTTATTTGCTAAAGTTATTTGTTATTAAGTTATTTCTGAAAGTGATAGACTTGAACATACCCTAATTAAATTTTTATACATTCTTCACTAAAGTATTTGTTGTTTAGTCTAACAAAGCTAAGTTTTGGCAAAAATACCCTATTGTATTAGTCGCATTTTTACAGGGTATTCGCGTGCTGGCCATGAGTGGCGGCAAACATGTCATACAGCACAGTTTTTGGGGCTCTGCCAGCGGGCGGCTTAATAAATGCGACTCGGATGCTGTGTACCATGAAATGAAATACAATGTGTAAAACGTGGCGTTGACTATTGTTGCATGGCATTTATTAAGAGCGAGAGAGAGGGAGAGAGAAAGATAGAGAGGGAGATGACTGAAGTTGTTGCCTGTTATTTGCGCGTGTTCGCTGCACATAAAGCTCAACTTTATAGTTGTATTTAGTTTCAATAAACTAGAGCATTGAGCAGTCTTAGATTTAAATATTATATTTATTACAAAATAGACAGCGCAAGATTTACGTACGTGACAGTTTTATGTTTCGAGTTCGGAATAACAATAAAAATATTTTTTGATTTTAAAAGATTTTTTGGCAATGTTTGAAATTATAAAGTTGGGAACATTTTATAAGTTTAACTTTAAGTTTTTTATGTGAACAATTCTTAAATTTTGCCAAATGGGAACCTACTATGACTATGTCTATAGTTAACATCTAACTTTTCTTTATGTTTTTAATTTTACTAAGCTTTGTGTACGTTTTATTTTTGAGTGTGGAAGAGCAAAAAAAATAATAGTTTATTTCAATTTTATTTATTTTTTTAAATATTATTTATTATTTTAACAGGTTTATGAAGCAGCTTATTTTTATTGTCTATTATGGGAAAAATAAGAATAATTATTACTCAATAATTATTTACATAAAAGTTTCATGGTTTGATATTTTTAAAATTTTGGAATTATTTTTAAAATCTTAAAGTAGAAAAGTTATGCTTGAAATAAATTTAACTTTTTTTATTTTATATAGCTTATATAAAGCTCTGTGAAAACTTTCCTTTAAAGAATACTAATTATAATAAAATAGAATATAAATTAAATTATTATTAAATTGAACACCTAAAAACCTTTGACTCTGTTGAAAGCTAATATTTATTTATAATATAATTTAACTTATATTTATGTTTTCACTTTCATTTAGCTTCATCAAGGACATGGGCTGGTCACCCTGCAGTGTAACCTGCGGCGAGGGCATCCGGCGACGAGCCTTTAAATGCAAAATCTTTCTAGAGTATTCGCGCACAGTGGCCACGGTTAATGATACCCTGTGCGAGGGCACCCGGCCGCACGATGAGGTGGAGCGCTGTGTGGAGGAGCCCTGCATGCTTCCCTCGCACGGCTATGACGATCAGTTTCCGCGGGACTCCATCAAGGTGGGCGTCTCGGAGCCGGGCAAGACGTACGTGTGGCGGGAACAGGGCTATACCTCGTGCAGTGCCTCGTGCCTGGGCGGCGTCGAGGAGCTGATCATCAATTGTGTGCGCGAGGATAACGGACGCGTCGTCTCGCCCTTCCTCTGCACGCAGGAAACAAAGCCCGAGGCGCGTGTGCGCACCTGCAATGATCGGCCGTGTCCGCCGCGCTGGAACTACTCGGACTATACGCCCTGCTCGAAGAGCTGCGGCATTGGCATCAAGACCCGCGAGGTGCAGTGCATCCACGAGGTGACCCGTGGCGGCGAGAATACCATGGTCGTGCCCAATAGCATGTGTCCACAGCCGCCGCCGGCGGATCGGCAATACTGCAACGTACTCGACTGTCCCGTTCGGTGGGAGGTGGGCGAGTGGGCCAAGTGCTCGCACACCTGCGGCTATGGCATCAAGGATCGCAAGGTCGAGTGCAAGCAGATAATGGCGCAGGAGCATAAGATCGAGCGGCCCGAATCGATGTGTCCCAGCGTTAAGCCGCCCGACAAGAAGCCCTGCAATGTGAAGGCCTGTCCGCCCGAGGATCCCAAGCCTGTGATTCAGATCAGCAACTCCACGCACATACAGCACGATCCCAAGAAGACCAAGATCACACTGAAGGTGGGCGGCGCGGGCGTGGTCTTCTTTGGCACTCAGGTGAAGATCAAGTGTCCCGTTAAGCGCTACAATCGCACCAAGATCAAGTGGAGCAAGGATCACAAGCCCCTGGCGCGTTCCCGCAAATTCAAGGTATCCAAAAAGGGGGCGCTGCGCATCCTGGACATCACGTTCCGCGACGCGGGCGTCTATTCCTGTCATGCTGGTCTCAGCTCGGCGGAGATTAATATCGAAGTGAAGGCCAAGCCTGGCCAACAGGCCGAGGAACTGGAACGCCAGGAAGCGGGTAAGTTTTGTGTGATTAATCTAAACAAGTTTTTTTCTAACGGGAATTTTCCTTTTTTGCCACTTAGATCGGTTGGTGCGTGAACGCAGCGGCACCGAGGCGCTTACCTCAGCGGACATGACGTCGACGCCGAACGGTGCCACCGCCGGCGGGGCAGCCGCGGGCGGTGCCGATGGCGCCGCTAATGGGTAAGTAACGAGGGTCACTCGGCCTGACCTTAGTCAAAACTTTTCGCTTTTAACTTTTCACTCGCCAACTTGAAATGGGCCAAAACAAAACAAAACAACAAAAAAAAATGTGTGCGAACTAATTAGCGCTGTGTGCTCTAAACGATGGCCAATTTTGAAATGACGTCGAAAGTAGGTTGTGTTCGAGATACGCACAGGAAAATGTGCGAAGTGCATAGACTATAAAATCAATAAGATAACTGTAAAAGAAACGACCCAAATAAAAACTATTGCTTATATTTGAATTTCTTTTCCAACGTTTTTCAAGCCTTAGTTTGGACAAATGTCAAATACATAAGATCTTCTTTAAAATTAATAGGATTATCTATCAAGGGAATGCCCCAAATCTGTATGTTTATATATATATATAAATAGATTAATTTGAATTTATTTTGAAACCTTTTTAAAAACTTAGTTTGGACATAGACTAATAAATGCACAGACTATAAAATCAATAAGATATCTGTATAAGGAATGACCCAAATTTAAACAATAACTTGATTTGACTTTATTCTGTAAAATCAATAAGATAACTATATATATAAAGCTTATAGAATTAGTTTGGACAACTTTAAAATGCCGACAATCTTCCATGCCAAATACGCAACATCTTTGGCTTCGTTTGCCGCCCCCTTATGGCCCAACAGTTATGACCATCCTGTCTTGCTTATCTGTCTGTTATTTCCTTCGGTACACCACGTCGTATACAATATTCGCGCCCCCTTTTCGCTAACCCCTTTCGGAGTGCTTACTGTTAAATGCTGTCTGGCTGTGCTGCCTGGTCAGTTATGCGCTTGTTTCCTGTCTTGTCTTTATCTAGCGCTGTTTTCCTTTCCTTTCGCTCCCCTTCGCCCCCTCCCCCTTTCCCACTCCTACACAACAAACACTTGACTTCAGCTGCTGCTCTTTTAGCTACTCCTTCGGCTACCCTCTGCGTTCAACGCTGCGTATGCGTGTTATCGCCTTTTAAGTGTTGTATGCCACACACCTCGGCACATTTATTTGTATTTGCCCCGCACTAAAATTGTACAAGCCTTAATGCAACAAGAAGAGGAGCGAAAGAGCAAGAATAAGAGAGCAAACAAACGAACAAAAAACTCTAAGTAAATTTTATGGTTACTTAAATGTGTTTTACCTTTGGTTTGCTTAACTTCAACGCCTCCCCAGCCCCCAAAGTTTTCATATCTAATGTGTTTAGGAGGGAGTCAAAGTTAAATAGGAGTATATTAACTAGTTAAATGCATTGCAGAGAATTGATAAAAAAAATGATAAAATATTTATCAAATATATTAAGGTGTTAAGGAACATAAATTATTGCTTCAGATTTTCAGGTTTTTAATAGATTTTATTTTATTTACTGGTTAAATGCATTCTTGAAAATTTTTAAAAATAATGACAAAAGGCTTAACAAATATATAAATAATAATAATAATAAATAATTGATTCCAATTTTTCTATTCATTTTTTTTTATTTTACTTCATTTTATTTATTTCATTAACTGGTTAAATACATTGCTGAGAATTGGTGAAAATAATGGCCAAAATAACTTAACAAACATATAATGGTGTTAAGGAGTCTTAAAATTTGATTCAGTTTTTTTTTATATAATTTATTTATTTACAATCTATCTAGACGACAATAAGTAACTTTTCTAAGGAAGGGATATTTAAAAAGTATTTTTACATGTATGGGAATATTGATTCAGATCAAATTTCTTTTTGAAACCAAGTCAGAAGTATATCTAATACCAAATAAATATTAATTTAAGATAGTTTACTGCTTCCTTCCGTTCCATCTTCAATATTCTGCCTTAAAAACGCAGCGCTGCAATCAAAATTAAACTCTCTATTGGAACCATATTCTGTGGTTGTAATTCTCACATTTGTTCACTCGTATTTATGACGCTGATGCCCACAAAGTATCGCTAAGTCGATTACAGATGCGTACGGCCCCAAAAACTGCATTCTACACATTTTGTTTTTAAGCATCGAGTACTCGAAATTTGTACTCGCTCTCGAACTCGTACTCATTTGTTATGTGTGTGTGTGTTTTTGGGGTTTTTGGTTGCTGTGCAGCGACGCTCTGTCTAAGCTACTTGAACCTTTAAGTCTATTGAGTGGCTGCGCCCCCTTTCCCCTCCCCCTCTGAACTCGTGTGTTGAGTTTGCCTGCAGCGCGCGTGTGCGGTTTATTTTGCAATTTGGGTTACGTGTTCGGTTTGGGCCACGAGTTTAAACATACCAAAAATTGCGAACACACAACAATTCCATATGTTTTGAGCCGAGCGACGGGGCCCACGCACGACCTGCTTAATGGTTAAAAGCAAACAGCCAACAGCAAAATGCATTTTGGCCAAAAGCCGCAAGCACACACACACACTCGCATTTCGGGCTTACAAATGCATCATCAACATGGCTCACAAAGTGTTGCCCAACTTTTTGGGCGTGTTGAATACTGTTAAAATAAATATCATATATATATTGACATGTAACACTTGATAGCTGGCCGGAGGGGGAGGGGGCGGGGGCGTGGCCCGGCCACATTTGATCGCATTTTAAATGCTTTCCCAACCAATTTTTTTTTTTTATTTGTGAATCTCGTGATGGCAAATTTTCTGCCTATTTTGTAGCAAAAAACAAAAAAAAAAACAAGTAAATAAGCGCACAAATTTTGTGTCAGCTACGAAATATGCAAAATACGTGACGTAAATTTGTGGCTGGCCAAAAACAAGGGGGTAGGGTGTCCTGGGTAGGGGGCTTCACGGTTGCATATTTCGTTTGGTTTGGTTTACCCAATATTTTTGTTTGTGTGTTTTAGGCTACTTTAAATGCTTTTTTGATACACCGTTTTTGTTTATTATTCAACATTTATTATTTATTATTTGCTTTTACAGCGAATAGCAGCAATAATAATATTGATATTAGCGTGGGGGCGGACAGAGCGACAGTTGAGGGGGGGCGTGGCAATTGTGTCGTTTTTGTTATCTTCGTAGCCACAAAATACTGCATGTAAATTTTTGATGAATGGGTTTTTATACTTGCAAAAATGTTTAAATAAATTCCAAGAATTCTTACGTTAGCCAGAAAGAAAAGGAAATACCAATATTTAAATCATGCTTGAGTGGGCACCAAAAATATTCAAAGCAGAAAACAAAAACCAAACGTTACAAAAATAATAATATATAATAAAGAAATAAATAAGTAAGGAGAAAGTGTGCAAAGCCAGAGATACCCTGTAAGCACCTCAAATACAGATTTAAAATATAGAAGAGAATAGGTTTTTTAATAGTGATCAAAAAGTTGGTAGATTACAGTTTTAAATGTTTGTGATAATTTTAAGTTTAAGAAGAGCCAATTTTCTAGATATATAGAATTGATAAACATAACTATTTATATTTACTTTATATATTTGTTTTAGATAAACATTATTGAAACCAATTGTTTAGGGTAGAAACTGCAATAATAGACAAAACAAATATAATTATAGCGAACGTTCTCAGATTCATTTGATGAAGGGTATTAGCCATGTTTATTGGCTCACAAAAAGCAGCCAATCAAACGCAGATTATCAAAGTCAACCTCCAACTGCCCTTAAACATTGTGAATTCATATGAATAACAAACAGAACTTAAACCCCCGCTCCTTTTTGTGCATTCATAATGTGCCTATACCAAAGTTTAAGCATTTATATAAATGTTATAAAATATATCTAACAAACGCACAATTGGGATGCGATTCCATGCAATTTACTTGTCAATTTATAAGAGCTTTACCGCACACAGAAATACGTACAAAATGGAAAGAATATATATATATATGCAACACTTTTCCGGGGCAAGAGTGCTGGACCTTGGGCCATGGCCAACACGCAAAGTGGCACTCGTTGCTTTTGTGTTTTGCAGTCGAACACGTGGCGTTGGGATTTCAATGCACAATGCGTTTGACATTCTGCAAGGCAGCCAAACCAAACCAAACCAACAACAACAATAACAACAACAACAACAATTGCAACAAATCTAAACAACGAGTTTCCGCTTCTTTTTTTTTTGGCTTCTTTGATTCGACTTGAGGTCCATTGTTGCATTAAGTTGTTGTGAAGTTTTAAAGCTTTTTATGTTATAAAGTAAACTTGTTAAAATGGGTGGAAAAGGAGACTTCTTCAATCCTTTAAATTGTTTCTGTTTAATATGAATAGAAAAATGTAAACAGTCAAGTTGAATTTGATTATTAAAGATATGGTGATAAACTTATTAAGTTACCTTCGAACAAGCTGATTAAAGGGTAACTTCTAGTCGTTCAAATTTATATACTGCATTTAATATTAAATCGTTTTTCCTGCATTTGTTGTCCTTTCGCAGCTCATCGCAACAGCAGTCCACACGTCGCAGGCAGAATCAGTCCGAAAGGATGCAGAATGGACGTGAACGCAATCGTCGCCCCAAATCGGATGGTGTGCAGCATGCCGACAGCAGCATTATGGAGGACGAGGTATGTATGTGTGTGTGTGTGTGTTTGTCCTTGCTTATGATTTCTTGTCGCTGTATCGCCATTATATGTTTACATTTTAAATATGTTCTTTTGGGGGCGAAAGTCTTCTTTGGCTGACACATTGTTAACATTGCGACTGGCTTAACTTGTCGCCTTTTCGTTTTGGATTTGTGGCCAAGCCAAGCCACATGTCCTTTTTTCTGTCAACAGCCACGTAATTTGATAGTTTTTCTACTTTGCTCTATATCAGCTATACAAATATCTCGAGATTACTAAACACATATCACATATATATATATATATATGTATGTATGTATATATGCATCCAACTGCATTTGTGGTTGTGTTGGCAGTTGAGATTTTGTGGCTGTACATTTTGGCTTTGGCTTTTTCGAGATCCGTTTATCCATTGCTCTTCGCCTAGTCAAACATATGTACGTATACATAATGCGCTTTGAAATGAAATTACGTATACGTAACGTTTGCTGGCACAGACACAGAGCACAAACCAACCCAAAAAAAAAAAAAAAATACAAAAAGCAATAACGGCATTTTACAATGCAATAGCAACAAAAGACAGGTAGACAAAGGTAGTTGGAAGGGGGGTCAAGTGTGTCCTGCTATTGATGGAAAAGGACGCAGAGCATGTTGAGCAGTTCAGCTCAACCAGCTTACAGCACAGGTAAAAGTGTTCGTTTTTTGTTTTTTATTTTTAGCCAGATCAGGTCAAGCTGTATAAACAGAAATATTAGCGTAAATGCTTTGATTGAGTTCCAAAGCTGTGGGAATTGTGTTTTGTCTTTCTTCTTTTTTCTTGGCTCTGCGTCAAATTGAAAATTTCAGCACAAAAACACAAGCAGCATAAGTTGAGTTCAGTTCAGTTAAGATGCATATGTGCAAGAGGAAAATGTTGACAACGAGCTTATGCTGCAGCCATAACAGCATAATTATACGCATTTCATATTTATGATTTAGAACTTAACAGTAAGCAGCTTAAAAGTTGCTTGCAATATTAGATAAACATTTGGAAATGTTACTTGTAAACGGTATTTTCATTAGTTAAATGCATTTAAACCTGGGTTTTAATCAAAGCAATGTTTAATGCACTTTAAGTGCAATGCTTAAAAGATACTTAAACTTGTTTAAAGTTCAAATTGAATAGTGTTAACGGGTTATTAAATATACAATTAAAATTAAATTTGGGTGGAGTTCTTTCTTTTCTTTAGCTTAAGCTCCTTTTTCTTTATTCAACTCATTTTCATCATAAATACACATTTTACAAGCTCCATGCAAAGCACTTATAATTAATAAATATTTTGTCAAATTTCTCTCTCTCTTCCACTTTCCTTCACCCAATTGTGTTTCATCGATAATAACAAAAAAAAAAATACCATTCTTTATAAATATTTATGTGTGAATTTATATAGCATTCGCAATTAGTGCAATCTCAGGACAGAATTCCTCAGCCAGCGAGCGCCAGCAGCGGCAGCAGTCGCACCAAAACTCTCCTGGCCATGCCCTATTTCCAGGCGTTGCTGACCAACCTGCAGGTGAGCCGTGAGCCCAATCCTTTGGATTGGTTTCGTTTGGTTCCATTTCGTTTGGTTTCATTTCCTTTCGTTTCGTTTTTAGTTTCGTTTTCTACTTGTTCCGTGTGTGTGCATAAATATTCTTTCATTTGAGATTGTTTTTTTTTTTTTTTTGATTTAAATGCATTTATTTTTCTCGCTTTCACTTTTCTTGTTCTTCGTTTTTTCTCACTCGCTATTCGTTAAATTCCGTCGCCTTGCGCAGCTCCCAGGCCTGCCCCATATACATACATATATCGTATTGTAATTTTGTAATTGTAATTGTTACCTCTCAGGTGGGCCCGTCGCTGCCGAATTGCATGTGTGTGCCTGTGTGTGTAATTAGTGCACTTCAAGGTGCAGGGGGGGAGGGGGGGGGGCGTGGTCATGGGCGTAGGCGTAGGGCATGTGTATGCCTTTGCCAAATTGCCAAAGTTCTGCATATAAATTTACAGGCAGCGCATATTTGTCTTTTGGCCTGATTGGGACTCGGCCTCGGTCTCCACAGTTCCAATTAGTCAATGAGCAAACCCAACAAAATTTCAGCTTAAATTACCAAATTACCAAAACTTTACATTTCGATAATGCTTTGTTTGTTTTGCATTTGCTTTCTTATCGGATATGATAATATTTTAGTTTAGCCTTTTGCATTGTTTGTCTTAATTATTAATTCTTAGTATTTTGGCTTATTTATAAGGCAGTTGCATTCGGTTGGCTTTTAATACAATTCTTGGTACTGTTATAGAAACTTATTCAGTAATTAGTGCGAAAAGTAAGATTTCAATTCTAATTCTAGTTATTCTATTCTATAGTTATTTGGGCAAGGATTTGGTTGATTGAATTTTAATATGTACTTAGATTGTGATTTGAAAATGTGCAACAATTTTCCACTTCGGCAAATATCAATTGCCATTGAGCAAATAGTAAACATAATTTAGTAATTCAGTCAAGAACTGAACAGATTATTATATTTGAAATTCAACTTTGGACAAAACTCTGCAGCTTTAGAGAATTTATAGTTCTTCTTCTCTATAAGTGTAAATCAAGAACTTTAAAGAACTCTTTACCCTGATCACTTGTGATTGTTAACAACAGAGTTATCTGAGGCTTGTTTTTGTTAGGGTTAGTTCTACTTGTTTTCAAGGTTGCTTTTTAATTATTTACTTCACTTATTTGCCTTTATTTAATAGTTTTTCTCATATTTCAAAGGTTTTTGCATGTGTTCTCATTTTGTTTTCTTAGTTAGCACTTTTTTGCATGTGTTTTAAAAAAGTTCTCACTTCCTATCTTTGATTTTTCAACACTATTTGATCTTTCTTTTCTATATATACGTAAACGTAAAACGTAAAACCGGAAACAATTTAATTTTGTATCGTGTTCGCTTTTTCGGGTCGTTGATGTTGCGATGCTTAATGTCAAACAAACAAAACCCTCAAACAATAAAATAACAACAAAATAAAATAAAACAACACAAAAATCAAACAAACAACAACAATGGAAACACAAATACAATTGTTAACTGAATAAAATGCAATGTAGGTAACATATCAAATAATACTGAAAATACTACAAGCTATGCCTACAATTCCATTTTATATACCATTATATACATATACACACATACATACATACATACATACATCTCTCGCACACTCTCTCTCTCTCTCTTACACACTCTTCTCTCTGTCTCTCTCTCGCGCGCGCATAAACAGTTACGCCCTTAAAGCCAAATGAAAATTAATTGTTTTTAATTAAAGCATAATTTTTGATTAAATTCAAACAAATTGGCAAAAGGTTGCGGCGAAACTTTTTTGCGCGCTTTTCGCCGCCAAAAGGCGAAAACTATTCGCTATCAAAGACATTTTCCGCTGACTTTTATTTGCATTTTGTGCATTTTGAAATGCTGAAATGAGCAAACAATTGGCATAATGGGCTAGAAAGGCAAACAAAGCACGAAAGCAAAGTGCAAAACGGCAAAAAATACGCCAAAAGTCCGAAACCAGAAAAAACCAAAAGCAATGCATGAAATAAGCAAAAAGAAAACTGAAAAAATGAATTCTCATATTTATTGCAATAAGTGCAGAAAGCAAATTATGCTGCGTATTCATTTAATCAAAAAAAAAAAAATAATAATAATAATATATTTTATATATATATTTAATTGTAAGTCTAAAATTAGCATGCAAAATTCGCTGGCTAATGCTTATTATTAATGCAGTATGCAAGGAAATGAATTTTGTGGCATTGCATTTGAGTGTTGCTTCAGCGATAATTGAATATTTATATATAGTATACGCAATTAATTATTTAAATAAAGCCATGATTTTATTTAGCTTTTTAATGCTTCGTGCGGAGCATTTTTTCTGACTAGCTTTTGGTTAACGGGTAAAATATTACATGGGAGAGTAAGGGTCAAATAAATGAGAGACTATTTTTTAATTAATTTTTTTTACTCTAATAAAGACATTTAACTCAATATATTCATACATATTTCTGCTGATTAAAATCCTGTTACTTTGTCAAATATCTAATTCAAAGATATTTAAATTGTTGTGTAATAAAAAAAGTGCCATAGAAAAGCTTCAGCCTTAATTTCCATTTGACAGCCTGCAACTTCATTTGATTAAATCTTACAAATTCCAAAGTCAGCTATTTGAACTTTAAACCCCTGTAAAAGCTTTAACTCGTTTTTCGACACATTTAAAATGTATTTAAATTTATTAGTATCAAATATTAAATTACATTCCATAACTGCAATTAGCATCGCTTAAAACGCAGGCAAAGCAATTAAAATTCCATACAAAATGAAAATGATACGAAACACATAAAATATTTGCCTCACAACTGAAACCAAAAATAGCTTCAGAGTAAAAATATGAAAAAAAAGGGAAAAAAAACAAAGCACTTAATTAAAATATAATTTGGATAAATCAAATTTGTGCATTATTATTGGTCAACCGATACGAGCGACAATTTAATTTTATTATATTAATATATACACACACACGCAGGCTGATATTTTGTGTATGCACACACACACAAACACACACACACACACACATTTGATTATATTGCCAATTGCCGGAGTCGGAAGTCAAAAAATATAAAAGCAAATAAAAAATAAAATTGCATTTCTGTGGGCGGAACATAAAAAGCTGCTGCAATTCACGTAAATCGGTGAACAAAATTTAAACAAACAATATGTGAATGTCCTCTGCAGCCGACAAAAAGTACAGATAATGGAGCCTAGTAGGGTTTGCTTGACTAGCAGATGTCCTGTGGGAAGCAATTAGATATATTTCATTGATTCGATTGGGAAACATAAACTTTAATGTGGTGCAATAATGGCAATAAAACTTTGCTTTTATTAACTAATAATAGGCAGATTTAATTAACACTAAATATACATTTTAAATGAAGATGTCTTAATTTTAAACTCTTTTTATTTAACAAAAAAAAAAATCGATGCTCTGTTGAACTTTGTTAATTGCATGTTAATAATTTGATTTGAATTTTATTAAATTTTTTTTTTGATATTTGCATGTCATAATATTAATCAATGCATATGATGTATTTAAACTATATAAAGTATATGTATAAAATATTTAACTTATTCATTTATGCATTTCAAAAAGTTTTTAATGAGCTGCTCTCGCCGGCATTGAATGCCAGCAGCAGCAGCAGCAGCAGCAGCAAAAGAACTTGCCGCAAGTTTTTGTTGGTATGCTGGCTCGGTAAGTGCCACGCCCTCAACGTCAAGCGTTTCCTCAATGAGAATGTGTGCGTGCTTGTGTGTGTGTGCAAGCCAACAAACAATTAGCAACAAATTTTTTTGCCACAAACTTAATTTATTAATTGAAAAGTTTTTTGCCGCGCGAGTTCATTGCAATGTTTACCTCTGGTTGCTGCCCCCATCCTCCCCCACCCCCTATCCCAGCCACACCAAACCAAAGGCAGCCTCTCCAATCTCCAATCAGAGCGCTGCTCATAAAAGTTATATAAAGCCAAACAAATTTTTGGCATAGAAAATTAGCTTTCAGTCAACGCCGTCGACAAAAGTTGCCTTTTACACCTGACGCCTGGCCAAGTTAATCAGACGGTGTGTGAGATATATTATCGCAGCTTATATACCCTGTATTTGGGTAAATGAGGCAACATTTGAGTTGGGAATTTGTGTGTAAAAGTTTTTATCTTTTTTCTTCATCTATGATTTTAACAACAACTCAGACTTCTTTACAGGGTATTAGCAAGTACAATCCCTTTCGGCACTCACACTAGCTGGGGCTATGAACATTAACAATATATAAAGCCGCTGAGACTTAACTGTTTCGCGCTAGCGGGTACACGAACTGCTTAGACAGACTGTAGCCCAGTAATATTTAGACGAAAATTTGTAACGCCAGCAGCCGGCAGACGATTTGCCATATATCCCCATATCCCCATATCGCATATACCCCTGCCATATGCAGATTAGGCAAAAATAATTTATGACGCACAGCCGAGCGCGACGCAGAGTCGCAAAACCCCCCCCCCCCCCCCCCCCCCCCCCCCCCCCCCCCCCCCCCCCCCCCCCCCCCCCCCCCCCCCCCCCCGCCC